>JAQIWI010002251.1:0-12970 GCA_034698825.1 Deuterosminthurus bicinctus | reverse complement strand
AAATTTCCCAAGCCGCCTACTCATTCAATACTTTCAGCAACACCATGAATAGAACGCATTGTACCCATGTTGTAGTGGGACGGTCCTGCATGTATCACTTAAAAACTCAAAGCCTTTTAGACGATCACCGTGTGGACGGAACTAGATAGCACTATCTTGATTGAAAATTGAGCTTGACGAATGGATTCTCAATTTTGTACATAAGAATTGTGTTGAACTGTCACTCCCGTTTAGCAGATACGGATGGAATTCAGGCGAACGCCAAATTCTTAAATTTTTTCTTACAATTTTGTTCCCCAAACGACATCGGTGGTGCGAATGATGGACCGATAAACATAACTCCCTCGCAGTACGAGGTACTGGCCTGCAATTTGCATTTAAAATTGAATCATTTGCAGATGAAAGTTTCCTTCGTAGAAAATTGAATCTCATCATCATGGCCATGTAATGTAAGCTCCACATCGGAAGATGTTGCTCATTGGTCTGTTGCCCCTAGAGGTGGTCATTAAAATTGATGACATGGCCGCTTTTTTCTATTAATAAAATTAGTCACACATGCATTTCATATAATTATACGAAGAGGTAGGATTTGACATTTCCTTGTCTCCCTTGTATGTGTCTCCTTGGAAATTAATTAGGTGAGAAGAATTATAGGCGTGAGTACGAGGGAATACTCGGGGGTGTGTGTCCCTATGTAGCCATGGCGCCGTGTCAGAGTGGAAGACGGGGAGCCATTAGGTAGAGGAAAGTCAGTTTTAAGAGGAAATGTTCAGAGACTAATGGAGTCAACAGGAACGACCTGGAACACGATCGTCTTCAGTTAGAAGGCAGAGAAAGACGAGACAGAAAGAATTGGAGACAAAAGGAAAGTAAATTTGAAGCTCATGCTGGAATACGAATCCCTCATACTATTTGTCCCCATCTTTCCATCAAGCACAAAATAACCCACAGTGGCGTCGTAAAAAGTCTTACGGAAAAATCTTCTTTTCTCTTCCCCGACCGCTTCTTATATCACGCATACACTGTCATGGCATTACCAAGACTACTAAAAGCAGTAGCAAAGGCGGACACCTCAAAGTGTGTAAACCACTTTGACGGCTCAACCATGAAAAACGACGTCCTCCTTTTTTTTTGCTCTGTTCGTTGAAAACTACGGAAACTCTATGTGCCCTAAAAAAATCTTCCTGTCTATGTCTCTCTCTCTACTTCGCTCATTAAATGTAAAAGGCTGTTTTTAGATATCGCACAGCACAATGAGCAACTATAAAGGTCGTCCTTGCACTCATAAAATGTCCACAGTGTACCATAGTTTTTTTTTCTCTGAACGTTCAAGAAGCAGGGAAGTGTGCACAGCCCGAGATTATTATTATTATTACAACAAGCCAACGCCGTCTGACAAGACTTTCTGTCACATAACTTTTGAAACCGCATGACATGAGCCGAAGCGTGTCTGTTAGTGTATGAAGACGACTCGAGCTAACCTGTTCTCATTCGATGCCACGGGAGTAATAACGGTAGTAACTCCGTTTGTCTTACTTGATCCTTCCATCTCCTTCAAAATAATGTAATGTGAACTGTACGTAAAGACATGCTGAGAGATTTTCCCCAACAAAGTTTCCACGACGACAGGATGATGATGATGACGAGACTTCCACTGCGGCACAGCAGTCTCTCAGATCCTACCAAATTAGATTAGCTAACATAATATATGCATAATAAAGAGGCCGGCGAAGGAGGTGAGTTAGAATTGCGGAAAAGATACGTAATCTGAAGATGGTCGACATGGGGCGTAGAAAATAAACCGACGTGAAACATTTATGTAATTATTATTGAGTCAAGTTAGTGTGGCGAAGGAAGCAGAGCAAATGAATCAAGCCCTTCCACCACCACCAAGCTCGTCCTCTCCTGTAATACTTCCCATGACAAGTTAAGCATGGTCAATCCCGGTTCAAGTCACCGTTTAATTTCAACACGACAATATATCCCTTCTTCAGTCTCTCTTTCTCTCTGTCAGTCCTTCAGTACATGCAGCAGGGCAGACATTGAGAGAGTTGTATTGTCATCAACATCATGACAATCCGACTAGTTCTTACCTGACTCAATCTAGGTTTAGTTGCTTCACAGAAACGGCCAATCTTGAGAAGTCCATTGAAATTCATTCTCTTGTGTGGCTACAGCTTGAGAGTGCATGTAGCACTAGCGAAATGGGCTTCCTCAAGACAACAACACCTGTCCTACTATTCACCTCCGCTGTCCTTCTTCTGAACATACAAGCAAGTTGTTGGTCTTCATTGATTATTAATAGCAAAACCCAATCTAAGTTTGTATCCTAATTTTTGCAGTCAGCCAGCCTGTATAAAAATAACTCATCTAATTTCGCACTGATTCTTATCACCAACTCTTTTGTGTTCTTTGTGTATGTGTGTGCAGGTGAAGGGTGATAATGGACTGGTCCGAGATATGCGAGCAGAGTGCAATAATGACGGCATCAAGGTTCATCTTGAGTTCCGAAAACCCTTCTATGGTGTTGCCTACTCCCATGGACATTATGAGACTGAGCGCTGTCGATACATAGGCCAAGACTCTCCTCTTGCCGGTTCAACAAACTTCAGGTATGCCTGCTCAAATGCTTCCAATTATATCCACTTACATTTCTTCCATCATCTGTACCACTTAATTTACGATCCCAACTGGTCTACGAGTCTGGAATTATGATAAAGTTTTGTACCATATAGTGACACCTACGTTTAAATGAAATGGATTGCTAGGGTGCAGCAGGAGGGATCTAAATTTATTAGCTGCTCGTGTGTGTATACTGTGTACCTGATGTGTGTATGTGATAGGCGCGCATTATGCATGGAATTGAGTCGTTTTTCCCGACCATCCCAAGCCTGGTTGGAATGTATGAGAGAACCCGCAATATTTTTTCCACTCAGTAGCCTGGCAACGTAATAATTGGGATGTGTGTTTGTTACGTCTTAATAATCTGTCAGAGGAAAATAGGATACGCCATAATAAAATGACTCTGTCCATCTGTGCCAACATGACTGAGAGATAATCATAAATACACGGTGTCTATCTATTTGAGGACCAAGGGGAGTAATTATAAGAGGAAAATAAAAGAGGATTTTAATTTAAGCCTTTATTAGTTTTCTCATTCCAGCCAAAGGCTGTGGAACCGTTCAGCACGGCACAGCTTTCTCGGAGCAGATTAACCGGAGGAGCAGAAGAAGAGCTTCATCCCAATCACTACTAGGATCCGTCACGCCAGCAAGAGGATTAGATGCGTACAATGAATGGATTCAATGTAAGCTTTCTCTTTCTCTTCCTCCCTCTCGCTCCAATGACACTTGAGAGGGAATGTAGTGCTGCAGTAAAGCAATGCTCGTCTTGTCGCCTAAAGCTTAGCATCCGTATTGTAAATGTGTGACAGACAAGAGGACCGGTAGTGTCAGCAGCGTGAGCACCACTACTCCCACCAGTAGTAGCAGCAGGAGTAGCAGCAGCAGCAGGGGCAGTGGGAACGGAAATGAGATTTATATTGAGAATACTTTGCTCATTCAACATGACCCGTCAATTCAGGAGGCTGGAGATCTGGCACAGACATTAAGATGCGTCTGGCACAAGGAAATACATCGTCCACTAGTAGCCTCTTTACCTTTTCATACAGCACCCCGCATCAAGACGGTAAAGCGTCACTTTTTACGACTCAGTCAAACAAACAGCTGTGAAGTACGATGTAGTGACAAGCACCTGTCATGATTTCTTTCATTCCAGGGAGGCACATCCTTTCAAGCTCCTCAATATCAGCACCGATTCACCAGCAGCAGCTCTCACAGCAGCGGAATGACGAGAATGGAGCACAAGGGGCAAGTGGAAAGCGTGCCTCATTATCCCGACTTGAGGAAAAAGTGGGCCCGATCCGTCAAGGAGCCCACGTCCGTCAGTGTCAAGAGCAGTCGCAAACATAATGACGACAGCCATGACAACCATAATGTTCCCCTGGCTTTACCGCTCAAGATGGGCAATACAGCACCCGTCACGAGCTCTTCAGTTGGAATAGCTGTGGTAATCGCAGCAGTTACACTCCTCCTCACCTGCGTCCCAACAAGTTAGCCACAGTACAATGAGGACCAATGGATGCCATGCTACTTGAAAAAGATGCCCAGAACAAACAACAACGACATTAAATTCATTCGAGCATATGATCCGATTTATTTCCACCGCTATAGAACTTGGCTTCGGTTCACATTTAAAACATATCTTACTATTTCACCGTTGGCTGATTTAAAGTATATCTCTACATAGATTATATATTTATTATATTAATATATATGCATATTTTAATACCTTAAGACGAATTTTGTCAAGTACATTTCTCCATTGTGTTCTAAGTATATTATCAATTCGTCTACTATACCACACGCTAGAACATCAAGTTTTAGCTTCTGTGATTATTCTTAAAAGGACCCTGCAGCAAGCATCCACACAACACACGTGCACACATACACACACATCCCAATTTTTTAGTTAACACTCGCTTTCGGTTCGTCTGCAAATCCCCTACAAAAGTCTGGCGGTCTGTGTGTCAGTGTATATGTGAATAAAGCCATTCTGTCAACAATTCTTTTGAGCGTTCATCCTTCAATATACTATACAACATCAAAAGGAATTACACGATCATGATGTGTCCGTTGAATTTCAACTACTACTTCCTCTCACACAATTAATATTGTAATATGTACATAGTATGTATGCATTTTAATATGGAACTGGTTACGACTTTTTAGGAGACAGGGATATACATGTTTTTTTTGGAGTGCGGAACAATGATTTATTCAACATGTGTGGCCTCCTACTTCCGCACACTCGCACATCCGCGCCCGAAATCTCAATCATTATTGTGTAAGAAATACAAACAATGGAACGAGACCCCACGGCAACACGCCATCATGCTCTTCTCTGTTATATCAAACTAATGAAAATTCTAACAGGTCTACGAATGTCTTCAGAGACATTGGACATGGACTTTAAGGCAACTACAAACCTTGCTCATCTTCATCATATTCTCAATCCCTATACGGCAAGGGACACAAGGACTCCTCACTCCATCATCATTCAACATTTTCCATAAGAGAAAAAAAACACGCTAGAACCTATCATCCCGTCTGATATCTAATTACGCAATCACACTCAGCACACTCTGTTCACATTGACCATCACAACATACTTACACGCACTCTTCATGGCTTTAATTTTTAAGTAACAACAAGGATGTAGTAAGTAATCAAAGAGTAAATGTCAAAATTAAAATGGCAGATGGTTGACAATAGCAACCTCTTTCAAAAACCGGGCTTCGTTAAAACAAAGGGCAAAAGGTTCCACACAATATAACACCTACCGGGAAGGCATTTGGAAGAGCTCAATCTTCTATCGTCGTTGAGGTATAGATAAAGAGAGACAGACATCCAGTAGTAGTAGTATAGTAGTAGTAGTAGTAAATACGTTATGCATTCATGAGAGCAATCGAGTTAAATAAATAACAAACTTTCGACCAAAAACAACAACTACAGAGAATAAAAGATCTGATTTCGTCTTCTGCGATTTCTTGTAGTAATTAGCGTTACTTTTTAATCGTTACTTCCTCTTAGTATCGGTAGTAATTAGGCTTAAAAGGTCCAGCTTTGTTAAGACCCAAGTATTTGGCCTGATCATCAGATAGCTCTGTTAAGTGAGCGTCGAACGTGGGAAGATGAAGACTTGCGACGTATTCATCTGTCGAGCACATAAAAGTCAAACAATCAAATTAATGTCGCCATAAGTGAAACCGATCAATGTAAAATTAAAACTTACCCATTTTCTTGGGCAGAAGGTACACGTCAGACTTGTAGCGACCTTGGGGTGCGTTGAATAGCTCAATTAAAGCTAATGCCTGGAACAAAGATATTTCCATCATTGAGCCATCATCACATACGATTCCCTCACAACATCAAAGCAATGCACCAGCCCACCCTCCCTCTTCATCATTGCTAATAAACTCCCTTCAGGCGTAATGTGTACACATTGAATCTGAATCGTAAAAAGCCTCTTAAATAAATACTCCTGTAAGCATAAGCGTTCGCCGCCACGTATGTTCTCTTTCTCTCATCATAGATTACAAAAAATATTGACTTTTTACTCCCCAATTACAGTGTGTACACAGAAGGCACTCAGGGATAAATTTAAACAGATGAAAAGTTTGCTCACTTGAGTTGCCGCTGTGATGGAAACAACGAAAGAAGGAATGCTAGAACATGTCAAATTAATTAACCGTCCCTCCGCGATCAGGATTATCCTTTTGCCGTCAGGCCAGATCACATGGTCTACTTGGGAGCGAACTTTCTCCCATGTCAATTCTGGAGTTCTTAAGCTTCCCTATAGGTAACAACAGAGGCATTCAGACAAATGAGTTCAAGAAGTAACAAATAGCCTCAGCCTCCATCCATCCCGTCCCACAACAACTGTGTGACAGGAAGGGGAGTAGCGGAAACTTACCACATCGATTTCCGTGTTTGAATGGCCAATGTTACAAAGAATACAACCATTTTTCATTTTATCCATGTGTTCCCTATTGACCACATTCTTGTTTCCCGTGGCAGTGACTACGATGTCGACGACACGGATGACCTCATTCAGTTTGACAACCCGAAAGCCATCCATACTGGAGAAGGAAAACAGAGAGACGGGGAAAAATTAATCGAAAAAAAAACCAAGGAATGGAGTTCCTCTTCCAAGAACATGTATAATATTACAACTACAACAATTCAGTAAAGTGAGTAGTACATACCAAGCCTGGAGGGCACAAATAGGATCGATCTCCGTGACATATACGACGCATCCAAGACCTTTCAGGGCCTGACAACATCCTTTTCCAACTTCCCCATAGCCACACACCACCACTTGCTTCCCGCCGAACATCACATCCGTCGATCGCTTCAGGCTGCACACCAAATACATGAACATCATCATTTCGAATCAGCCCACACGCCATTTCCAAATGACATCATCATCAAATTCTATCTCTTTGCCTGCACATTACCAAAAAGAAGCATGTAGTACTCCTTGTCATACTACACATGCTGTCACATGTTCTCTACTGTGTCTCACCTGTCAATGATTGACTCCTTGCAACTGTACAGATTATCAAACTTGGTCTTAGTCACCGAGTCGTTTACATTCATGGCTGGAACTGTCAGTTTGGATGCCTTGGACAACTGATAAAGCCTATGGACACCCGTGACGCTCTCTTCCACTATACCTGTGTTTCGTGAGAACATGAACATAGAGTATTAGAATGAACTGCGCTAGACAGCAAACGAGGAATTCCAGCCCTCTGCAGGCTTCCTTCCTCTTTGTTCCCATTCATCATCATCATCCTTGTGAGACGCGCACACACAAAAACACACACACCATCGACCAACTCACAGAAAGAACTCAGCAGCAAAAAAGGACCAGCAAGTCTTAGGTGTGGCCTCCGAAGTAATCTTTTTAGCAAGTAGAGGCATTCATACATACATATACGCACTCCCAACATCACAGACACGCACAAGTAAATATAATATCATGAGCAATGAAATTCCTTAATTACCCTTTATCAGCTTAAACATGGCTGGATACTTTTTGAGCATGAGATGAGTGGCGTCTCCGCCATCGTCTAAAATCATGTTCGGTTGCCAATTTTCAGCGTTGACACAGCGATCAATACACCACCAAAAGTCCTCCTCCGTTTCACCTCTCCAGGCAAATACTGGGAAGCCAGCCTCCGCCAACGCCGCAGCCACTTCATTCTGAAATAATACGTCCATGGCCACAGTTCCATTTAATCTCACACTTGATAAAATTCCATCTGCCTTCTCAGCAGCACAGAAAAAGAAAGTCATAGAATTCCGACGAGTGTGCCTCGCGCCCAGCACATCCCTCAAGGACTATAACTACGCTCCTGCTACTACTCAACTATGAATTAGAAAGGATTTCGCCCGCATACTTGAGTGGAGTAGATGTTGCAAGCCGTCCAACGGACCTGAGCTCCGAGCTCAGCCAGCGTCTCGATCAGAACCTATAGACACACAACAGGAAACCGGGGGAAGCAAGGGGAAAAGTACAGACATTAGCACAAGTTTCCGCAAAACTCTTCATTCATACTCCTCACATTCCAGCTTCCTCACCCGCCCTGACCTTATTTTAACATCGACACTCCAACGGATTTCCTTGCAATTGAAAGCAGACTTACCGCTGTTTGAGCGTTGATGTGTGTGCAGCCTACGATCTTGGCTCCCTTCAACGGCTTATCCTCCGATGCTCGTTTCCGTAAGGCCACAATGCCCGGCATCTCTGAAAGGAGAAAAGAATAAAAGGACGTAAAAAAAACCTCCTTCATTAAGCTTCTAAATCCAACGCTCGCTCGTACACACACACACACAAATACACTAACCCAAGGAAACTCAATATACCCGCTAATGAGACATTCCGGTGTTCCCTAAAAAGACTGACGTCGTTAGGGGGGATAAGTTTAGGTACACTTCTAACATGTCTGCAGGCTAAGATGGATATTGAAATTTGAAAACTAGCAGAGCATCTATTATCGGAGGCAGAGGAGGGGAACAAGAAGAAGACGAAGAAAAAGAACGACGAGGAAGAGGAGGAGAAGCAGTCACTTAACAATTCACTCACCTTGCTCCGCAATTTCAATTTCCCTTCGGCCGAATGCATGGAGGTCGATGTTACGCACACAAAAGTCTGTCAAGCCCTTGGATGTCTTCTGCTGCTTATCTCTCGGGCTGATATCATCCTCTTCCGAACTGCTCCCAGTGTACGAGGCTGGAATTCAAGACTCATTACATTATTCAAATATTCTTCACCACTGTGTCACAGACGCCGAATAACGGATAGTGGGGTAACAGTGGAGGAGGAAGGAAGAAGGAACTGGAGCAATCAAGTAATTAGCTCAAGGCAAGAACATGTAGCGCGGCGAAAGGGATGCTCAATTTACTCTGCAATCATTGGCAATCAGTTGAAAAGTAAGAGTCATTCTCATTCCCCCCTTTACTTACTACAGACGCAGCTAGATACATATAATTACATAAATCTAACAGCATGATCAACAACATTAAATTTTACCAACGCAAGTCCAGCTTCTCATCTACCTGACACGGAGATGCATGAACGGAGGTATACTATCAAATTTATACACTAATAATGTATACAATTAAATGTATACATGATCGAGTCTTTCCAACATAAATCCATTCTCCATCCCTTATATCCCCACACACACACATCTCACTAATTATATGCACGACTCAAGCAGTCAGTTGCTGCATGAATACACTGAACCAAAGTATTCATAACTACTATACTTTACTATACATACCGCCGTGCAGTATCACACTGCTACCAGTAGTATTATACAGCTACCAGTATTATTATTACTATGCGCATACATAATGAAAATACGCCTTGGAATCTCCTCTCATCAACTTGTCTTCTCCTCTACTTAAACAATACGTTAAATTGATCCCAATGTAACCACTCATAATCCAGTCATCTCATGCCTCCTTCAGTACCAGTCTTCTGCTCTCATCCTCAAGTATAAAGGCTCAAATATACTCACTACACAAGTTCCTCTAATGCGATGACATCAACTTACACTACTTCAAAAACTACATTAAGCTACACTTCACCAATAAACAAGCACACTTTGATAAGTGGGAATTTCCACTCAAGAAAAATCCACAGAACATATATGATTATATTAAGCGGCATAATTACAATGAGACTGATCGTTATCACTCTCAATAATTTTTCCTCATCACATGAGCCAAGGTGAGAATGAAGAATACTGACAAACATGGGAAAGTAGATATAAAATACTAATTAGCATTACTGCCCATGTCATGTACGGGCTTGTCAAGTAAGTACCCAATATAATTACTATCGACAAGCATGAATAACCAAACTGTCATAAAGGAACAGCAGGAGCAATAATATAAAAACCTGCAAGCTATAATGCTTATTATAATGTTAAGTAGTCAAATTCACACACATGTCAAGAGTATGGGAAAAGCACACTCCAGTAAAAACTTCCCAGCAGTGTCACCAATATAAAATAATCCAACTAAGGTCATGTATGATGAGTTATACTTCCACACAGCTTTATCAGTACGTGCAGGTGAGGCCACAAGCCATTATTAGATTTTCAATACAAGGAGGAATCAATTCATCAAATAAAGTCTGGAATCTTGTCATCAACGTTATAAGAGTCTTACAAGAAGTGGAGCAAATGGATGCAATGGAAGAACGTCTCGAGTCCTGACTTTTCTTAGCCGTGTCCAGATATCGACATGACGCCGGGAGACTCAGTCGACGACGATTTCTGTCTTTAAAGCCCGCTCCACCGGCTAAAAGTCTCTCTGGGACCTATATGGGTTGATTTTATTTTTTCATTCATGTACACAACAACAACAACAAGAACAGCAACACAGAAACAGGATTTCTTCAGAAGTATATAGAAATAGAAAAATCAATCAGGAGGAAGAATAGAGAGTTTGTATACATAATTTGTTACTAAACAACAATCAAATTACTATATCCCAGACCCCACTACCACCCAAGAAAGATAAAGAAATCCAGAATATGGATATACAAATAAATCAAAACATCCTACGTCTACGTCAAAGCATGTACAGAGAGCAACGTAGAACCTGGCAAACTTTTGTCAAGGGTTATTGGTATAACATTTTGAAGAAGAATTCCCTAATATATTCCATGCACTCCCACCATTCTTCAGACAAGGGCACACTTTTTATATGTCATGACACAAGGGAGCACACGGATTTTTCAAGTCCACCACACAGAGACAGACAGAACAGAGAATTGAGTTAGTAATTAGTCGTTACCTCACGCAGCACGGGTGATGGATTGGCTGTATTAGAGACGAGCGGACTCGCTCCAATGTTTTTAGCACGATTTGAACTCATTCTGTATTTTTTTTCTCCCTAAACACAATCCCCCCACTTCCAAGGAAAAGCAATCAATTTACGAGGATGAGCGGCGGTGGTGCGAGAGACATGGAACAAAACAAAACTGGACCCAAATATCCCAGTCGCCCTTTTTTAGTTAATGATTCCCCTTTACGGCAAACACACTCATAAATTACCAAGTAGGAGACTAGCAGGCACATTCACAGCCACAACTCTGCATACCCCGCACTTTATTATTAAAAACACTTCCACGACAAAGTACACACAAACACGAAGGGAATATTAGCACCGGCAGTCCTCCTGTTGACACAGCCGGGCAAGGCTTTATACCCGATAGTAACAAATAACAACAAAAACAGTAAACAGCTGACAATTTTACACTCTGACCACTCCTGATGGTTTTGCTGTGGTGTAAGAAAAGGGAATGTAAGAGAGAGAGAGAGAGCCACAGAGAGGAACAAAAATGCAAAGGAAAGGCCAGTTGACGACTTGGGCTTGATTTAACGCTGCAATCTATCTAATGCTCGGAGAGACCAATCAAAGGTACACATAAGAAAACTAGGCCGTGATCGTATATCTTCCACTTTTCCCTTCTGGCTTCACCACAATAAATGTGTGTGTGTGTGTGTGTGTGCGTGTGCAGGCAGGAGCAAGAGCAGCAGGGAGGACTTATGCCACCTCACCCTCGGAAAATCAAACTCAATAAATGAGATTTCAAATGCCCAACTGGTTTCCTACAAGGAAAAACTCTACCACGATTCCTCTCTCTCTCTTCCATTGCCCCCTCCCAAATGCACAGAGGAACATTCAAAGAGTCCAATGGCCCTCAACAACCAGTCATTTTGCCATTTTTTATACGTTTTAAGTCAGTGGTGTAGAGCTATTGCATGCAAAATAATTACTATTCCACCCGAAACATCCACACACCAGCAGGACCAGCTGTATTTGTAGAGCTTTTGTAATTGGTATTCACAGCGGATGCACATAAAATTTTATAGTAAAAATTATAAATATTAAAATCCAAAGCGGATATGTTTTGCCAGCAACGACGGTATGGAGGATGAATGACGTTATATTAATCCAGCGGTTTTCAAACCCATCCTTCATTCCCCACACCACACATATTCACCGCACATGCACGTAATCATCATCAAACCTCCATCATCTGAATACTTCTCTTTCCTCACTCATATTAATGTACTTACGGTCAGAGCCCAGCAGAAGTAATCCTGATTTGACATATCGGGAACAACTTGTTCACCGCGTCCTCACTCACTTTTGACAGTCCAAAGACAAAGCTTCTCAAAAACACACACTCCCCCTCTCTCTCTCCTCCTAATTTAAACTCCAAGTCACCTCAGCAATCAATAGTGGCAGTCTTCACTCCTCTCACAAATCAATCCCACAATAATTATTCACTATCACACTCCAAAAGCACTTTAGTGAAGACGCTTCCAGTCAATGCCAGCACCGCAAACCAATAACACAAGACTCCTTTTGGAGCCAGAGGGAGAAAAACATTGGCTTTCCAATCCATATGAATATCATTTGAAATAATAACTGGAAAGAGGAAATTTATAAGCACGCAAACATTGACAAACAACTCCACTTAAGCTCCTTTATACATGACCGTCAGTCATGAAGGCCTCTGCATGAGATTGCATACATTCTACAGTTCCATCAATGGCCTCGCATCACCCTCTCATCTTCTCCCTCCTTCATCATCAAGAGATAATGTTCCAAAAAATCACAGACAGAGAGACAGAGAGAGAGAGAGAGAGAGGAACAGAGTGAATAATTAATTGGTATCATACTTGAAAACAGCTCTTTCATTCATTTTACTCGCACTACTATACATAACTCACATGACGAGTGTGACTTAGAGATAAAACAGGCTATCCCCCTCATACACGGAAGCATATCTGTAGAAGAAGAAGAAGAAGAAGAAGAAG
>JAQIWI010002250.1:0-12970 GCA_034698825.1 Deuterosminthurus bicinctus | reverse complement strand
AACATTGAAATTAGAAAACTTGAACTCAAATTCTCAAGTAGAAGACCAAGAGAAATTGTTGGAGAAAATTGAAAATTCATTATCAAGTTCCGCATCGTCAGCAGAGTCGTCTCCAGAGCGACCGGAATTTTCTCCAATTAAAACTCCAGTGAAGATAGAGAAGGTGCGGAATTCTCCGGCAAAAGTAGCAGATTCTGAAGGGCTCAAAGTAGCAGATTCTGAGGGGCCCAAAGTGCCAAATTTGGAGTCAGCAGGACTTTATTCTGAGAGCCCAAAGAAGAAGAGAAGAAGAGTCCCTGTGATGGCCTCAAGGTCAAAGTCCGAGAAGGTCCTTTGTGTTCATGAGAACCTTGAGATTGGAATGTTCTACTTGATCGCTCAGGAGGTGAGGTCGAATTTACTTTGAAATCCAATTTTTCTTATGGGATTTAACATGTGAAATTCACAAAAATTTGATGTTTTTGTTTGAAGGGAAATCGAATGCAAGTAATGCGCTTCAATGGGACGACAATGGAGCCCTTGGACTTGGGTTGGGTTGACACGATTCGAGCAAACGCTCAAGAATCCGACGGACAGGAGCCAAATGACCTAGCTGACCAAGATGTCAAAGGTCAAGCTGAAGAAGAAGCAATTTTGAAGGCTGATTTCACTGCAGCTGCTTAATTTCTGTTAGATTTTGCTCAATTCCTGTTAGATTTTGATTGATTCATTATAATAATGATTTTTATATATTTTTTTTATATAATTATAAACATGTCAACAAGATATTAATTTAAAATATTAAAAGAATTATTGTAAAAACTTCAAGCATTTATGAAAGCTTGCACGATACGAACATCATCAACAGGACAGTCAGAGCGATCAGTTTCAACTTTTCCAACTCGTTTTACAACTTGCATTCCGGATTTAATTCGACCGAAAATTGCGTGCTTCCCGTCCAGCCATTGGGTTGGGGCTAATGTGATGAAGAATTGGGATCCGTTTGTGTCTGGACCTGAGGAAATGACAAATCAAAATCAAGTTTTTCTTATGGGATTTAACATGGGATTGTTCCAACTCGTGACTGCGACTAAATTGACCTTCAAAATTGACCTCACCTGAGTTGGCCATGGACAAAATCCCCGCCCCAGCATGTTTTAAAGCCGGGTGGATCTCATCCTCAAAAGTTTTCCCATAAATTGAAGCTCCCCCTCGACCTGTTCCAGTTGGGTCACCGCCTTGAATCATAAAATCTGGAATGATCCGATGAAATTTCGTGTTGTTGTAGTAACCTCGCCGGGCCAATTCCGCGAAATTTCGGCAGGTTTTTGGGGCGTGATCCCAATAAAGTTCTACGTCAAAGGCGCCCATTCTAATTTAAACCAGATTAATTAAATAATTTTAATCAATTTTATTATTATTATCACTCAAATTGACAATTTAAATTGAAATTTCTTACGTAGTTTCAAAAGTCACAACTCCCGGCCTCGCGTCAGAATCTTGGAGAGACATTTTCTATTTGGTTTTTACTTTCAATCTTAACAAATTTTGGGTAAAATTGAAGCTTAAAATGTTGGTGAGATTTTTAGGGAATAATATTTTGGTTTAGTTGACCTTTTTGAGGTCAAATTAAAGCTTGAAGAGTCAAAGCTTTTGTTGTGGGGGAAAATCGAAAGCCGACAATTTGAAATTCAAATTTGGCGCTCAAAGTGCAATTTTAAATTCTGGCGCCAATTTTGAAATTTTGAACTTGAAATTAAAAATGAGATTTTTCTTATGGGATTTAACATGGGAAATTGATTATTTTATTTCTTTTTTTTTTTAAATTTCACATGCAGAAAAATATGAAATAAATTCATCATTTATCGAACAAAAATCGTTCCATGATTTCTGGGATTTCTGTTCTTTTCAATTATTTCCATCAACTGTCACGCCAGAAGATCCAGAAGCCGGAGATTATCGGGAAAAATCTGCTGGACAATGTGGCCTTGACAGTTCCAGTCTTCAATTAAATTCAATCTTGCTCCGAGCAAGGTCATCTCAGTTAGCAGATGAAGCTCAAGGTCATTCTTGGCCCTTCAGACTTGATGGTAGGCGCCCTTGATCCAGTCCCTTTAGCTGTAATTCAAGAGAGTTCACAAAAATTGACCTGTACGTCACCCAAGGTTCCCAAAAAAGTTGACCTCTACATCGTGACCTTTATCTGACTTACCAATGGCTCTAAAGCATCCAAGACTTTAATTTTGTCATTCCCAAGATTTTGAACAGTCAATTTGTCAGTCTTTGAGCACTTGCAATCGTACAGTGATTCAGTTGTCGCTCAATTCCAACTGCTGCAAAAAACAGCTAACTTAACATAAAATTCCGCCCTCTTTCAATTCAAAATAAATCAACAAAGATCAAAGGTGACAAACCTTGCGAAGTTTGGACAACTTGGAGAAGCCTTTAAGGCTCGTAAGGCCAACATTGATGATACTTTTAGACTTGTCAAATTGACAAAAATGTCCTTGTAAGTCCTTCAACTGTCGTGCTTGTACAATTGTCCAAATTGAGTTGGTACATCTGAAATAATAAACAAAATTGACCTCATTTGACCTCTGTTGGTCGTCAAATTTGAGCCCAAAGTCGACCACATGGGCTGACAAAATTGGAGCTTCAAAATCAAAATCAAGATTTTCTTACGGAATTTAACATTGGAAACTTCAAGTCAAGTAAAGAGTGACCCCTTGGTTTAAATTTCAATGTCGAAAAGGTCATTTTGCCATTGATTTTATTTTGACTTTGATTTTTTGTTGTTTTTGCTGCTGCTTTAGTTTGAACTTTGGCGCGTAATTCAATTGAAAGTTTGAAGTTCCCACAAATCCGCTAGATGGCGCTGGATGCTTTGACTTGATTTTTGAACCTTCCCAATTCCCTATTATTTTTTCTTAAATTAAATTAAATTCAAGTGTAGCAAGTGTTTCTTAAAGAAAATTGACGCGAATGAGCTCGAAAAAGTGAGAGCTAACTGAGTTGTAATAATTTTGATGGTTTTTGTAATTTGGTTATGTTTAAGGGAATGAAATTTTGGAGTTTGGCTGGATTTTACGTACTTGTGGACAGAATAAAGGAGCCATCATGAAAATCGTTGAGACGTTTATAATTTAATTATCTAGACTTTAATTGCTTAGAGAATTCAAAGGACAGTTAGTTGCAACTTAAAAACTAATCTGTTGAGCAACGTTTGAGTGTTTCTTGTGAGAGATACCAGCTTTAAATTACAATGAGAGCTAGACTTCCGTTTGGGTACTTTTTTCTCGCACCCATACCCACAATCTACCCACCCGGGTAGGTAATTTTTTCGCTGGTACCCAAACCCGTGGGTACTAGCGTCCGTGGGTTAAGAAATTAAGTACCCAGAACCTACCCGGGTATCATGCTTATATACCCATACCCGTACCCAAAGTACCCATTCAGTTTTTTAATTAAAAAATTTAATGATATTTTCAAGTTTAGGCTAAAGTTTAAACATTCAAATTCCAGAAAATTCAGCCTATTTTTGCAAAAGTGCACATTTATTGACCTAACTAACAATAATAATAATTTTTTATCAAAAACACCGATTTTTCGCACGATTTTGAAGCTTTAATGGGTTTATTTGGGTACTTGGGTTAAGCTTTCGGCACCCAAACCCGTACCCACACCCAGTTTCATGGGTTCGAAAAATTTGTACCCACTACCCACCCAAAATTTATTTTTCAGCAAAAGACGTACCCATTACCTACCCATACCCGTACCCACCCGGGTAGACCCGGGTGTTTGGGTCTTTTCTGCGGAAGTCTAATGAGAGCACGAATGGAGGACCATTAATTGGTTTAAAATTTGACAGGTCAGCCTACAAGGGTACAATAAAAGTCCAACGGTCATCTATTATTATACACAAACCATCTTCTGTTTCTCAATAGGACAAGGGAATCGGTACCTCTACCGCTATTTCACAGAAGGTTCTAAGCGCCTTGATGGGTCCAACCTGAGACGACGAGTACCGCCGGATGAATTTCCCGTAGTATTCGCTGTGATATTTTCTATAAACGGGATGCAATCTAAGGAAAACAAAAAAATTATTTAATGGAAGTACAAAAACCGTTAAACCTGATGATCCCACTACCAAATTCAATATATTTTGTGGAATACGAACCTCATAAGCTCTACAATACGACCTAGAATGTCACAGACTTTGTGTTCACGTATTCCTTCAAACCAGTTGAGAGCTTTACAGCGTGACAAGCAGTCAAGGATACTTTCTGAAGTTGGGTCACCATCCATTAACAGCAGCTTTATCCATACCAAGGACACATCGAATATGATATTCAATTCTTCAACTGTTAAAAAAATTGTCAAAAGATATAAAAACATTCAATTGTCCGTTAGTTATTAAATGCAACAAAGTTGTAACGTTTGACGGCAAGTTTTGAAACGTGATAAACCGTTACTTGAAGTAATACATCCTAAATAGCAATTTGTTGTCATCTCAGTAAATGCCGATATGAATTGTTGACACCGCACATCCAATAAACGCAGGCCGTCCAAGCAGACATCTAACGTTAAAATGAGAACTTTCGTGAACGCTTCTGTCACTTTATGTTTACAAATGAGTGCAACTTACCAAAACATTCGGGAAATGCATGATAATGAAACCAAATATGAGGATTGATTGATTTAATCGCTTGAATCAACTCATCCGCTAGCCCTCGGTCCCACAGACATTTCCTCAGTTCAGCTTCAAGTTTAAACCAAGTGTTATAATGGTTTGTTTAAATTTACTAATACTGATATCTGTACCAATTCTTAACGGAGAGGCATCTGGTGAATTAAATTTCAGGTAAATATCACTCTGAAATATCAAAACGATTTGAGTGTTAAACTTGGCAATGGGAGATTCCAAGTATCTTGAACCAGAATTTTTACCCAAAAGCTTTTCCACAGTGAGTCTTCAAGTGACCTGTAGTCCCTCTGCTTTGCAAGAAAAGCAAGCCACGTGTCTGCCAGACGTTCAGCTGGCACTGATTTTGGCTTGAGTCCATCAACTTGAAGGAATCCCTGTCAATAAAAATGGACTTGATCAAGCTAAAACATCTCAAAATGCATCATTTCGTGCCACAATACGTTCAAGTGGAGTTGTACGTTAACCAGATATTCTATCAGCTTAATGACTTGATGCCCTAAAGAAATGTAACATCTTCTTTGACATAATGAATCTTGGAAGGAGCATATGTTCAAAATTAATTCAACAATGAGATGTTCCATATCCTGGAAATAAAATTCATCTAACATTAGAGGTCTGCACAATGAATTCAAAACTCAGTTTACTTGTGCTTACGCTCATGCTGTGAAGGTGCGGGTTAAGTGAGTGTCGATATACACGATTGTCATAATACAAAGGTCCCTTTTCGGAGTCTTGATAAGCTACATCCAATGTGATGTTAGCAAAGAACTGGCGATCCACCAGCCGCTCGGATGATTTGGTTAGTCCAACTAACTCTCTGATGACCGGATGGGCAATCAAATCCGAACTATTTGTCATTAAGCTACACAAGCGCCGAAGTGTTGCGTCGGCCTCCGTTTCTGGTGTTCTCGCCTCAATAAAATTGTGAGCAGCTCTGTTGCCTCTAAACGCAAGAGCTGCAATGTAGGGCAATGACCGTGAGGTGAGTTGTATTCCAGGATTTTCTAGTGCCTCGTCTAGTACTGATAAGTTCACACTCCATGTCTTATTTTTCTGAGTTTCAACGAAGCGTAGAAGAGTTTCTAAAGCATGGTTGCAGTTTGTTTGCTGCCTAACGACCAGCTGAACTAGTCGATGGATTACCACATCACAACTGTATCCATTTTCAGTATACTCATTTTGTATTCGAACCAAATACAGCTTTTCCAAGACACGAAATAACTTTTTCAGTCGAAACTTAATAACTTTGTCTTCTGAATGAGGACAATCAGTTTTTGACTGTAAAATGTCGACCACAATAATTGACTTGACTGGCAGGCGGAGATAGCTCATAATTTGAAGGATTTCCAAGGCTTCGGGTCCGTCATCCGTTTTCTGAATTCTTTCTTGCGTAAAGCTCCACACTGTTGAGAGTGTCTTATTATATTTATGAGCCCATGATGGCTGGATTTTCTCATTAACCAACTTGCTCTGTTCCTTCTTAACCTTGTCAACGTACTTCTTCATCTCTTGCTTCAGATGACCAACTGAGTCTTTGTTTGGATCAAAGTCGATGGTTGAGACTGCCAGGTTCATACATAATGGGTAACCCTCCAACAGATCGTTCAGCATTTTGAATTCTTCAGTACATTCCGATGGCTTGACTCTGAAGCAGCTTGCAAAGAAGTCGAAAGCTTCCTCTTGTTTTAGTCCCTCAACTTGAAGCGTCCTGATTCGCCTGCCCCAGTCAGGTGTCTGCGTTGTGATGAGTATATTCGGGAATCTTTGATTAGGCAGATCATCTGCTGGCAAAAACTCCAAAATTCCCACCTCAGCTCCATCCGAATTCAACACAATGGCATTGTCAAAAATGAAGAGGGCGTTGCTGTCGTATTCTTGATCAATGTAGCGGTAGACTTGTTTGACAAGGTTCAAGTCGGCACTCTTTTGGTCCTTTTCTACTATCTTAAAGTGCTTGGCTAGGTCGAGGAAACTATTCAGCATCCCTTGTTCCGTTTCTGCGCTGATCCAGGCCGCATTTGGAAAAGTCTCTCTGTTCTGAGCGGCGTACTTGCATGCTGTCTCCGTCTTTCCCATCCCACCTAATCCCACGATGGCAACTATTCTCTCCCAACAGTCGCTTGATTTCTCGGGCAGCTGTTCGTAGAACTCTTGGAGTTCTTCCAATGTGTCCCCACGACCCTTGTAGTGTTTTGTTGGAGTCGGGATGTTAAGTCTGAAGGTCGATTTTTTGGAAGTTTGACTTGCTAATGAAGAGGGAGCATTGGCAATAATTGTCACATTGTGAGCTGTTACATTCCCTCCGACGTTAGCACCCACAGTTTGCACAACGGTGCCAGCATTAATTGTTTGAATGGGCTTATCGGTAGGAGTCTGCTCGGGCTGGTTAACATCACGAAGGTGAATGGGCAAGCTGGCATCAAGACGCTGGAAGTTTCGATCAAATGTCTGCTCGGGACAGTTCGAAATAGGTGCCTGGGCAGGCCTTCTACCATACATATCCTTGCATGGCAAAGTAGCACCGACACCAACAACAGTATGAGCTTCTATGGGATTACTAAGGGCAGGTTGGACGGACCTACTACTATGGGGAGCCTGGATAGGCCAGTTGCTTTGGGGACCTTGCACGGTCTGGTAACTTGAGGCATGCCAGCTACTTTGGAGAGTCTGGCTGGGCCAATTATTGTGAAGAGTATGGTAGGACCAGTTTGGATCAACAGTTTGAATGGGTTGGTTAAGTTGAGGATTCCCAGTATTGGTGCAGTAGCCATCCGGAGTCTGTTCGAGCAAGAAAGCATTATTAGAGGTTTGGACGGGCCAGTTTCCAGGAGAGTTTGTGTTGTGCAAGTTAGCACCAACAGTTTGACCGGACCAGTTCTGGTGAAAATTCAGGTCGGAATAATTAGCACCATCAGTTTGCACGGGCCCGTAACGATGAGATTTCATGTCAGGAAAAGTAGCACTTACATTTTGTGAGAGCGAGTTCCCATAAGAAGTAGTGTGGGGCAAATTACTGTTAAAATTTTGCACTGACCAGTTACTAGAAGAACTGCGGGTCAGCGTGCTGCTATAAGGAGTTTGGGCGTGCCTGCTATAAGAGCGAAACCGGTCGGGATATTTAGTTTGACTTGGCCGATCTCCCCAGGGATTATGGTAAGCCTCCAAGTTAGCGTCAACAGTTGGGATGGATTGGTTCGTACTAAAATCCGGTGTAGCATCAGAAGGAGCTGACGCCCTGGAGTTTGAACTTTGGTCCTCCATTTCCTGGTTAAGGGATTCCAGGGAATCCCTTAAGTTTAAATATTTCTAATGGGTGTGGCAAGTCTGAGAGAGTTGTGCTGGACTTTGAAATGTGATCGCTAAAATGATTTGCATAGCAACAGTTGGCAATTGGCAAAGTTCCCATGACCACTCACTTGTCGCATGAAGAGATAACATGCCAGACTTGGCTGTAATGCGCAATAGTCAGACAGGTGAGAGAACACCCTGGAGCTCCTGATATGATAAGAGAAACACTCGGCAACCTTGCATGCATTGGAAACTATAGTTTTTGTGCCATCATTGTCCTGAATGTGTTGAGATTTCTGTCATTATTAAATCCAGGCATAAATTACTTCCAAATTAACTTGCTCTATAAAATAAATCAACAACAATTTCCATGCTTTCGCAGTCCATCAAACGGACTAGGGACCCTATAAAATGCACTCAAGTAGCCATGGCAGCTTCTTAAGACCCACTCAATTCAACCCGAAATTATTACCAGCAAAATGGACTTGTACAGTCAAATCACGCTCGCTCAACACATTTTGTTTCAAATCCCAACATTTCACAGTCCTGTCCTCACCACAATTGAACTAGACCAACCAATTCAAGTTTGTACAAGAAACTTCCAATGCAAAGTGTATGCCAGTAGATGCATAAATCTCGTGTCACAGAGAAAAAAACATGAAAAAATTGGTTGGTGACAGCAACTAGAACTCGTGGTAACTAACATGCTCATTTTGTCAGCAATCTACTAAAAGCTTTTTGTGTTGCCATAGTGTTAGCAACAGCGTTTTTCGTTTCTGTTACTGAACAAAATCGGTCTAATTTCTGCATGAGATCGTAATTATCGTGAAGCCTTGGCCTTTTTGACATTTGTGACCTTCTGTTGAAATCCTCCACAACAAAAGTCTTCTGATCACACCCGGTACATTAAGTTTAAAAAGAGGGTGCATGAAAAATTGAGCTTTAGAGTTCAAAATGTTCATAAAAATTCTTCATATCAACTCATACAAAAATCTTCAGTTGAGTAAGCTGCACCCAGATCATGACAACAGAATAGAGCTCATCAGAAGACTGAGGGTCATAAACGCCAGGTGAGCTTTATCAGGCGGAGATTACTAACAGTAGTGCTGTGCAGTCATAACAAATCCAGTCCACTGATAGCAACAAGGTTCACTTCTCCCTCTGCAACACTCGCACTCCAACTATGGGTCAAACACAACTGCAGCAACTTTAACCTTGGGCTCAGATATACATGTCATTTTTTAATCACGTTGCTACCAGTGACCTTCTTGGTCAAATTGTTGATAAAGGTGCACTAGTAACAATGAGGAAATCCTGCCGATTAGAAAGCATCGAGAAGTCTCGCGCATAAGATATCACTGAAGAATCTTGCGAAGCACTAAAAAAATTTCTCGGTGGAAATTATTACAGCACAGCTGATAAGTAAGCACGGCAGGACAGAAATAAATAATTACTGAAATTATGGAGGCAGCAGTAAGTTTTTTTTTGTTAGAGTGATGGCTACGCCCTGGAAATAGCCAATCAATGTCATGGAAATAACAAGTACGAGAAACTTTTTTCTCACAAAGCTAGTCAGTTGGTTTACAATGCCTACGTACAATTGAATGTGACGGAGAGCTTTGTACGTAGCATTGAAGCTTCGCCGACGACCAGTCCTAAATGTGATCCCAGTGGGGTTAAGATGAGCAGTCGCACTGAATGTTCGCAAATTGAAATGAGATTAATTACCTTTTCATAAAATAGATCAGTTGGTGCAGCTGATTTATAATCAGTTCAATAGACATGCTCTGAAGGATACATGTTGGCACTGCGCTACCAAAGGCGGACAAGAAGACTCGCAATTCCTCCAGAAGCAGAATGCACAAGACTGTCGAATTGAGCAAAATCAGGGGACCCAAAAGCATAAAAATTGTAACTGCATGAAATGAGGTAAAACAAAAGCAGAAAGACGGATTTAATATTTTCAAGTAGTATAGGTGCAATGTTATTGGTCGGTGGGTTGAAAATGACCACCCAGCTCTCCTTTTCCCCTTTTGGATAGCCCGGATTTCACTAAATGACGCTTTTTATGCTTCTAGTCACTCGGATTAGTATGATTTTACTCTTGCCTTTAAAACTTGAAAACTGCTCGATAACAAGAGCTTACCATAATTTTTCTCGACCATGAAAACCCCGTGGAAACTAGATTATTATATCATTTTTTAAACACCAAGAGGCCATTTTGACCTCTGGTGATCTGAACCGAATTTAAGGGATTTCCCACCGTACGATTAGTTTTTTAGGTGCATAATCTGAGAACCCTTGGTGTACTTTTACTTATCAGCGATTATGGGTAATTCGGCAAATCGGGGTCAAAGGTCACCAAATCAAATTGACTGACGTGCGAGAGTCAAACAAGGTTTTCAAGCAAGAAAAAATTCTGGCCATGTCAGTTTTTACGTTAGACCTAATCCTGTAAACATTCAGGGGTCAACCGTCAGATACACGTAGCAATAATGTCATCTGTATGTAAGCTTTCAGTGACCTTATGGAGCAATTGACCCCCAGAGACCTTTCTTTGGTCACTGTATTCAAAAGCATTAAAAAAGAAGGGATAAAATGCTTTTGGCTAGACCTGACACCACGTGTATTAAAAGCTGACTGTGGTCAGCCCTACTATGCGAACATCTTCTGCTTTTGGGAGCACTGACATCGTTGCTTTATACTGCCGTCCAAAAGCATACAAAGCACAAGTGATCAAAATCAATGCAATGCTGTGGAAAGGAGCTATCAAAATAAAAACCAGGAATATTTTAGTCAATGGAAATCAAATTTAGGTATAAATAAAAATTAATTGAATTAGTTAAAATAGCTCAGTTGTAGGCTTCGAAAGGCTAGGATTTAGTACAACCAAGAGCTAAATAAGTACTACATGGCGAGCCAAAAGCCACTGATTTGGGTTTTAGCTAGCCGCATACAGGGGATTTTTTTCCACGCGACCAGATTCTTAAGCGTCCCCCTTGAGAACTTGAAATTGCTCGTATTAAGTCCGATAAGAAAATCCCAATTTTGAATTTAAAAAAAATCATTGTGAAGTGAATTTAAGCGGACAAAAATTCAGCTGCGCCTAAATTCTTCCGCACACCTCTCAAAAAGCCACAGTCAACTTGGCCCAGACACAAATCCTAAATACAACTTTTTTAGCGTTTTTAGGCCATTCCGAAACTTTTTAGTTTCCAGTTTGAAAATCAAAACCAAATTTTTCTTATGGGATTTAACATGGGAAATCTGGAGGGGGCAAAAAAACCCTGTAGGAAATTTCTAGTCGGGAGCTGGAAAATCAAAATGGTATTTGTCTTATCCAGTTTAACATGGGGAATTTCATGTCACTCAAGGGATCCATTAATAAAAATTTTATTTTTTAGAGCGGAAATTCCAATGCCAAAAGGCAGAATCCAGGTTGAAAAAAAGCAGAATTTGGGACGCCCTAAATGAGCGACAGGTAAGATCCCGACTTTCTTTTTCATATCGGGGGTCGTAATTCTAAATACGATTTTTCTTATTGAGTTTAACATGGGAAAATTGGAGTGACCAAAGGGGGCCGCTGGGAAGATTTTTGTTTCGGATCGGATGCATGAAAATCAAAATGGAAATTTTCTTATTACGTTTAACATTAAAAATTTCTACTCATTCAAGGGAAGGCTCTTGGTAAAATTCCAACTTTTAAAAGCTCAATTTCTGATGCCGGAAAGCTAAATAGAATTGAAAAAGCACATAATTTGGGTCGCCTTAGTAATTCAGGAAGAATAGATCTACGCGTCCGCATTCATCCTGAAGAAATCATGAGAGAGAGATAGAGAATGGCGTGTGCGGACGTGTGCCAATTATTCTCTATCTTTGTATCTTAGTGAGACTAGTGAAATGTCTTAGAGAAAATTGACGCCAATGAGCTCGAAACAGTGAGACCTAATGAGTCGTAATAATTTTGATGGTTTTTGTTATCTAGTTATTTTTTAGGGAATTAAATTTTGGACTTTGACTGGATTTTATGAGTTAGTGTACTGTAACAATGGAGCCATAATGAAAACCGTGGAGACGTTTATAAATTACTTTATGTAGACTTTAATTGCTTAGTGAATTGAAAGGGCAGTTAGGTGCGACTTAAAAACTAATCTGTTGAGCAACTTTTGAGTGTTTCTTGTGAGAGATATCAACTTTTAAAAAAGCGCACGAATGGAAGACCGTTGCATTAATTGGATTAAATTTGACAGGACAGCCTACATGGGTACAATAACAGTCCAACAGTCATCTATTATTATACATAAAAAATCTTTCTGGTTCTCAATCGGATTTCTTGGGAGGTAACACTAACGCTATTTCACAAAAGGTCCTAAGCGCCTGGATTGGTCTAACTTGAGACGACGAGTACCGCCGGATGAATTCCCCAAAGTATTCGCTGCGATATTTCCTATAAAGGAAATTCTCTCTGAGGAAAATGACAAATTTAATTGACATTAGTACATAAACCGCTTGACCTGACGATCCAACTACCAAATTCAACCTAATTTGTAGAAAACGAACCTCAAATGATTATTGATGATGTACCGTTTAATGCCAAGGATAATGTCTTCGCGTTCTCCTTCCAACCAGTTGAGAGCTTCACAGCGTGACAAGCAGTCAAGGATACTTTCTGAAGTTGGGTCACCATCCATTAATAGCAGCTTTATCCATACCAAGCACACATCACATATGACACACAAGCGTTCTTCTGTTAAAAACATTGTCACAAGATATAAAAACATTCAATTGTCTGTTAGTTATTAAATGCAACAAAGGTGTAACGTTTGACAGCAACCTTCGAAATATGATAAATCGCCACTTGAATTCAGAGTTTCTAAATAGAGGTTTGTTGCCGTCTCAGTAAATGCCGATATGACTTGCAGACACCGCACATCCAGTAAATGCAGTCCGTCCAAGCAGACATCTATCGTTAAAATGAGAACTTTCGTGAACGCTTTT
>JAQIWI010002249.1:0-12973 GCA_034698825.1 Deuterosminthurus bicinctus | reverse complement strand
TTGTCATAATACAAATCTTCAAGTGTAAATAAATCATACCACTACTGGAAGCAAAAATTGTTGCCCTTCAACAGGTATATCCAGTTGTCCAGATTCACCTTCCATGTCCTTCATGAAATTAAAATTATCAATTCACTGGACGTTAGAATATCACATGTAACTTCAAAAATATTCATCACGTTCTGATCGTGGTAACGCACGATTCCACATTGCAATCACACACCACCGATAAAAACAAAATATTTACAAGTCGTAAATCCCTTTTATCGGTGTGTTGAACTAAACAAACGCTACGCGGAATTTCAAAGCCAATATAAAACATTAGCAATAGGTGATATGATAAGTTCGTTAACCTTTTCTCTCCTCCTGACGCTCTTTGTTGTCATTAAATGCACGACGTCGTCATTTACCTTTGACTAAATTGGGAAACGATTGATGAGAGAATGGCGACGACAATAAGACCACTGGAACCGTGGAAAAGTAGCGTCTTCGTCCCTTCGTCGCCTCTGAAGTATTGACCCTAGAAGTGTCGGAAGGATCAAGTTCATGACATCATAGCATTCTGCTTGGTACTCAGAATGAATATAAATGGCACCCTGTCACTTGCGGTAAAGAAATATTAAAATGACCTCAAGGGATGTGGTAAGTGAGTCTTTGTTTCTAAGGCTCGCAAGAGAAATTGAGAATGGAAGATACAGATCGTAAACAGGGAATAGGTTGAGCACTTACTACGTCTTACGTCTTACTGCGTCTTACGTCTTACTACGTCTTACTACGTCTTACTACTTACGTCTTTTCCCTTTCAGCTTATTTCTCACGTGATTTGGATGACTCATTAAAGTGAGAAATGTGACATGCAGGAATCAACAAGGACGGGGATTTTTGATGACATCAAGCTAACATTATTTGCCGTATTTCCAATTTAATCAAAAACATTAGCAGATACTAAGATAGTTGAAATTTAAAAATACGAGTGAAATCCAACGATTTCAAAAATCGCCATACACGTGGTACAACAATCGTACCAGGGTATAGTTAGTGCCCGCACGTTTTACAGACTGATGCCCTAGCATCAAGGGCACATGAAGCATTGCTTGCATTTCCATTTTCCTCGTGCTCAAAGTTGTGCGAGACTTTTGCAAAACATTGGGACCGTCATGTTAAATCTCCCCACGGTGAAATCATCATTATCTGTATCGAGCTCGATATTTAGCGAATTAATTATGTAAAAAAATCAGAATATCGCAAGGATTTAATTATTGAGTCGGTGAATGACACGCACGTTATGGAAAGTAGTGCACAGTGACATGACCAGGGGTTCATGATGTAATTTACTGTACTAACGCTAAGTAGTTATAAAATATTATCGCCGGCAATGCTGACGGTATACATTTGACAAAAAGAGACTTGAAAATCCGACGAGTCTCCTCTTGTTACCATGACGACGCCACGTAAATAGTTATATTTGTCGAGTATTTAATATGGAGGTAGTCCGGCCCAGCTCCAAAGTCCTTTGGCAGGATCCGCGGCGGGGAAGAGAAAGGCGCAGTGAATTCGGTAATTGTTAATTTAAAAAAATCAAAAACTGCACTACAATTCCTGCCATGTTATTATATACTCTTAAAAAATAATCTGATCAGCCAATCAGTCCTATAATTCCTTCAGCAAAGGTCATAAGAAAAAGAAACAAAATGCGTCGCAAAACTGATCTATTGTTTTACTTTGTAAAAATAATGCTCGGTAATGAGGACTTGGAACGTGTGTTGTAGTAATAATATACTTAAAAGCTACTAAGGCTCCATAAACTGCATTTCTGAAATTGCAAACGATGCAACACTATTTCAGACTATAAATCTCACGTGCTAAATGGCAGTTTAAAATTAGAAAATTCGCCTCGTTTTAACCGGTCACTGTTTGTTACCAGAGTAACAGTGAGATCTGGTCGTCTTGTGAAGCCAATTCATTCCGCTACTTTTGATACCATGGGCGTTGGGTCACAACTGAACTACTCAGCATTATCATGAAAGAAAACGGTGAAAGTCCTCAAGCCTGTAATAATTCCTACACCAATACCCAAAACTATTTGCTTTTGATAACAATCAAGTTATGGAGCCTGACTCACGCTTCAAGCAGGACAGGGATGAAGGCATTGTTGTGGAGGACATGTAGAGTCAAAAGGCCACACACGAATGCTACAACACATTTCTTTATAATAATCTGGCGTAAGTAATAATAATAACATGTTGAAAATCCCTTTAAAAAATCACAACAAGACAGAAGAACGCATTATTGGTACAAAAACAAGTTCATGGTCAGTGTTACTAATAATGATGATGGTGCTAGTAATACTTCTGTTAGATGTACTCAAACAGGTGAGATGAGTCAAACCATTTAAGACACTGATAATATAAAAAATGCAAGAATTATAATAATTGATCCGCATCGCTTCTTGCGCTCTTAAATACGACGATCAATCCGTCGGACTGATGCATAAGGCTCCATTCTACGCAGCTCTGAAAACGGGAAATTCGGTAAATTATTTCAGAATAACTAACACATGCTGAATGGCGGTTTGAAATTCCAAAATTCACCTCGTCTCAACATGTCACTATTCGTTTCAAGAGTTACAAAGAGATCTGGACGTCTTTCGAAGGCAATCAATCCCGTTAGTTTTGATAACATGAGCGTTGAATCACCTCTGAAGAAATATGCAACATCCAAATGATCAAAGAAAACGGTGAAGGTCCTCAAGCCTGCAATGAATCCCACGCCATTACCCGTAATAATTTGCTTTCGATAACAATCAAGTTCTGTATTCAGACTTACGCTTCAAGCTGGAAAGCGATGGCATCACTGGAACAATATTAACACTTCTCAAATACTCCTCATCTCGTTGTCGCAGTTCAGCAACTTCTTCAGGAAAAATCCCGCACAAGGCACTGTCAAGGTTCTCACTAGTATTTGAGTTGAACGGCAGCGTGATATCAAGTTCTTCCAGGTCCAACCAATAGTCCCAACAGCGAACGGAAAGAACTGGTGTTTTGATGAAAAGTTTTTCAATATCAGGAAACATTTCGACCAGAAATCGGGTTAAAATATCCGAAAAGCGTGTTTTCCAGTCCAGGCTAAGTTTCTTGATATTTACAGTCCGATTTACAGGCTCAATGAGTCCGGCATGAGCTTGTTCAACCAGTTCCATAACTCCATTTGCTCCGTGGTCGACATTTGGATAATCGTGGTTGTAAATCTCAACCGAACACAAGTTTGGGAAAATACGAGTGAAATCCAACGATTTCATAAAACGCCATAGACGTGGCCGAGAAGTATGCGAGTTGTAAAAGCCCACAATTAGTGTCCGCACATTTTCCAGACAGATTCCGTATTGCATCAAAAGCACAAGAATTCCTGCTTCCACTGTCATCCAGGTCAAAGTTGTGCAAGACTTTTCTAGACACACTCGGACCATCATATTCAATCTCTCCAAGCTAAAATCTACACCGAATGTTTCGAGACGCATTTTTCCCAGTCTAAGTTGACCAAGGATGCTTTCAGGAAGCGTATCAAATTGGATGGGAAGAAGATATGGATGGTCAGTCACATGCACTGCAGAGCTCCCTTCCAGCAAATTGGCCTGTAAATTCACACGCCCTTTCGTGCACAAAACTTCTAGGTTTGAAGCACGGGCGACCAGAAACTTGATCAAGCCTTCAACTCCAATCCAATATCGGCCATGGAATTTCATTGTCTTCAGACGTAGAAAGTTGAAATCTTGAAGAATATGCTGATAAAAGTCTGCGTGGTTAGAATCAATGTTGAGCGAAAATTCTTCAAGGTCGCAAGAACAGTTTTGCAATATTTTCTTTGCCAACTGGAATCCTGCGCAGTTATCTTTTAGCTCCCAACGATGACTTAAATGGAGTGCCAAGTGTTTCCACTGCATTTGTTGAAGAATATCCTCGTAGACCTGATCCAATTCTCCAGCTGATGATTCCTCGCACCAATCTCCATGTTGCTCTTCCGCCCCACGGAAGACTATTGTCATCCCAGAGAACGGGACGACCTTCCTGACCTCTCTCATCCGTCGTAAATCTGATGCAAAAGCTCTCAGGTCTTTACAACTGCCATCATCTGTGTTTATTCTTGCGGTCAAGCTGCTTCGGTCTCGCAACACACTTCGAGTTTCATAGTTCCACTCTTTGTTGACGAGTGATAGATTGAGAAGGTCAGAACTGGGCAGATTCTGAAATATTTCCCTCAGCACCTATAATAACAAAGACAGGAGGAATTTTACCGCAATTTGGTAAATAAAATTCAAGGACAGCAGTTTGGTATTCAATTCGCATCATCATGTAAATCTCTTGAGTATAAATAAATCCTACCACTGCTGGAAGTGACGCCAGTTCCGTTACTGGAGGAGCATCCAAGCAATCCAGCTGGCCCAATTCACTCTCCACGTCCTCAATGAAATAAAAATAATAATTAATTCAGTGCACATTTAAATGAGAAATTTATAGCACTATAATTTTGAAAAATGTTCACTTATTATTCTTACCTTTGCGTTCTCCATGGTGATGCAGGATTCCAATACCCAGTTATGCACCACAGATTACAAATGTTCACTCCGTAGAACCACACAAATGATTTGCCGTCCTTCAAAGTTAATTAATATCATTAACAAGTGATAAAATTGTTAAAGATTTTCTCTCCTCCAGTCGCTTTTGTTGTAACTGAAAATTTGACGCCCATACGTTCTCCTTCGACTTTAGAAACGACTGAAGAGACGACGACGACAAGACCACGTGGTCCCTCGAAAAGCAGCGTCATCATGGCAGTTGAAGGCTGAAGCCAAGAGGTGTCGGAAGGACCAAATGCATGCCATCAGTTCCTGCTTGGTCAGTTTTTTTTTCGAATTTTAAATGAGAATAGGAAGAAGTTTATTGGCACACAAAGTACGTAAGAGGTGCATTCGTACATCAGCTGAAGTCAACAAATTAACATGTTAATGACGTTATAATCTAACTGAGTAATACATCAAATACACAAACATAAATGTCATATTAACAAGCTGGTTATGGTACAAGTTACATTTATGTAAGATAAGCAATAACGCTGACGGAGTCAAACCAAGTATTAGCACGAGAACAACAAGAAATCAAAAATGGCTAGAACTATAATTGATTGGGATCTCATCTTATACTCTTGAATACTACTCATCAGTTCACGCACTTTCTTCCTTCTCCAGCGACAGAAAATTCACCGATCAAGGGTCAGCCGGACAGATGCGTAGGGCTCCATAGGCTCCAGTTCTGAAAATGAGATAAGCGTTAAATTATTCACGAAGAGCTTAAAAATACAGAATGATAGTCTGAAATTAGAAAACTCACCTCGTTTCCACCTGGGACTATTCGTTGCCAGAGTTACACTGAGATCTGGGCATCTTTTGAAGGCAATCAGTCCCGTGACTTTTGACACAATGGGCGTTGGATCACCACTGAACGACTCAGCATCATCATGAAAGAAAACGGTGAAAGTCCTCAAGCCTGCAATAATTCCCACACCGTTACTCATACCAATTTGCTTTTGATAACAGTCAAGTTCTAAAGGCTGACTCACGCTTCAAGCTGGAAAGGGATGGCATCACTGGAACTATATTTACACTTTTCAAATAGGCCTCATCTCTTTGTCGCAGTTCAGCAGCTTCTTCAGGAAATATTCCGCACAAGGCACTGTCAAGGTGCTCAGCTATCCATGAGATGAACGGCAGTCTGACATCAAGTTCTTCCAGATCTAACCAGTAATCCCAAAGGCGCACGAAAATAACCTCTGCTTCGATGAAAAGTTTTTCAATGTCAGGAAACATCTTCACGAGAAGTCGGTAAAAAGAATCCGGAATGTTTGGATCCCAATTCATGGAAAGTTTCTTGATATTTACAGTCCGATTAACAGGCTCAATGAGCGCGGCATTCCCTTGTTCAACCACGTCCAAAACCGCATTCGATGTGTCCCCGAAATTTGGAATATGAAAGTAGTCAATCTGAATCTGAACCGAACGCAAGTTCGGAAAAATACGAGTGAAATCCAACGATTTCATAATTCGCCATAGACGTGGCTGCGGCGAAAGACAATCGTAGAAGGCCACAGTTAGTACGCGCACATTTTCCAGACAGATTCCGTACTGCAACAAAAGCGCAAGAAGTCCTGCTTCCACTTCCATCGAGCTCAAAGTTGTGCGAGACTTTTGTAGAAACATTGGGACCATCATATTAAATCTCTCCAAGGTAAAATCATCATCCCATGTATCGAGCCACAAATCTCGCAGTCTTAGTTGATCAACGATGCTTTCTGGAATATTTAATGCGCCACTGGGAAGACAAAATGGATGGCCATAATTATGCTCCGCAGAGCTCCCTTCCAGTAGATTTGCATCTAAATCCACAATCCAGTATGTGTACAAAACTTTGAGGTTTGGAGCACGGGAGACCAGCTTCTTGATCAAGTCTTCATCTTCACCACTACATCGGCCATCAAATTTCAATTCTTTCAAGCGGGAAAAGTTGCAATCTTGAAGAAAATGGAGATTAAAGTCTTCGTGGCCAGATTCAATAATGAGCGTAAATTCTTTAAGGTCGCAAGAACAGTTTTGCAATATTTTCTTCGCCAACTGGAATCCTGCGCAGTTCTCTTTTCGGTCCCAACGATGACTTAAATGGAGTGCAAAGTGTTTCCACTGCATTTGATGAAGAATATCCTTACAGACCTGATCCAATTCTCCAGCTGATGATTCTTTGCACCAATCTCCATGTTTCTTTTCCGCCCCACTGATGACCATTGTCATCCCAGAGAACGGGACGATCTTCCTGAACTTTCTCATCTGTTGTAAATCTGATGCAAAAGCTCTCAGGTCTTTGCATCTACCATCAGACGTGTTCAATTTTACGGTAAAATTGCCTCGGTCTCGCAACACACTTCGAGTTTCATAGTTCCATACTTTGTTGACGAGTGAGAGGTTCAGAAGGTCAGCACTGGACAGATTCTCAAGTACTTTCCTTAGTACCTCCAAGCAACAAAGAAAGCAAAACTTTTGCAAACAACTTGGTGAAAGTGTTTAAGGACAAAAGATTGGCAATGTGATAAATCTTGAAGTATAAATAAATCGTACCACTAGGGGAAGCAATGATTGTCGTGTCACATCAGATACATCCAGGCAATCCAGCTGTACCGTTTCACTCTCCATGTCCATGAAATTAAAATAATATGAACTCACTGTACATTTAATTAGTAAACTGAATTTTTTGGTCGTATTTTCATAGCAGGAGGAAATAATAACTAATTCTTGGACTTATTGCGCCACTGGACAAAATAATAAAATTTTGAATATTTTTCTTACACAACTTTCTCGCTCACGAAGCAAAACCCAACCATGTTAACCTTCTGCGTTCTCAGATGCCTTAGAGAGTCCTGAAGTCCCCAGCTACCCCATTGGCCCTCGTGCTGAGCGTCGCTTCGTCTTGGCCACAACGATTTTACACGAGACCGTCGAAACACAGCGAGCAATTGGTTACAAACGTTTGCTTGAACAACACAAAGTGCAACGTTTGACACTTTTTGTTGTTTATTCTTTAGGTCATACGAACTTATTGAAAATACTTAGATCGTCTTTGCGCAGGCAGATTACAATTAAAGATCATCAAAGTGAAATTTATTTGCAAGGTACGAGGATTATTTTCCTCATCATCTTCGAGTCATTTTGGAAAATTTCCATTTCCGGCTTGTGAATGCCATGTCTGGCGTATGAGAATCTTATCTTGACAATAGCTTTTTGCCAATGTATTCCAATACGAAAGACCTGCATAAGTCATTATAATTTTATTTTGCAGTTCCGACTGGAAGCCAATTGACACTTATAATGTGTCATACGTGCGATGCCTCGTTCCGATTCCACTGGTCATCGAAATATTTAGAGATTCTCTGAGGAAGCTTACAGCTATTCTACAACCCCAACAGGCTTTATTTGCAGCAATTATATCGCACAGCATCGTCTGATTATCTTTGATTACTCTGGCTCGCAACATGACTTTCGGTCGAAATTTCCTACAACTGACATGAGATCCGTATGAATTAAAGGTACCGTAGCCATGTTAATGGTAGACACTATGGGCATAAGCATCTGGTGTAATTTAAAGAATTCAGTTGAACCCATCAACAATTTACGACATTAGTTTGTTTCAAATTTCATCATCAGCATCAGATGTATTCGATAACTTTTCTGCAGGCTTTTAGTCAAAGGACGATCTCTATAAATTAAATTTCCATAGTCGTGTGTAAACAAATGCCATGCGGAAGGATAATGTAGAATGATAACGATTCTATTCAAAATTCCAACAAACATTTATCTTAATGGGATGTCATCCGCTTCACGAAAATGGCACAAAAGTTTCGGGTGAATTGAATCATTTTCACACAGTTTTACGAGCAACAAAATAGTCAACATCGAGGCAAATATTGAATTGTTCACGCAGTAGGCAATCAATTTGTGAAGGATTATAATTGGAACAAGGAAGAACGTTTCATTGTTAGAAGTAACAATGATCAGTAAATCCGCCCATGAAATAAAAGGACGCTGGTCGAGAATATTAACTTGCGGACACAAGGAACTGGTGGACGACCGTAGCATATAATTTCGTCTGAACATGCCTTTTAAAACGGTAGTTCCGTTCTACAAAGTAAGCCCGAAAATATCAATTTTGTGCCGAACTGATTACCATTACTTTGTATATCATGTAGCAGTGACGAGGGGACAGGAAACCAGGAATTCGTAGTGGCGCACCTCCCAACCTGCAGAGACTTCAAAACTGGTCATTACTTTCATGACACTGATATTATCCTGTTTTACAAAGAGATTGGCAATGTATTTATAGCTGTGCTGGGATTGCAGCAATTGTTGGCATGGTAGCCAGGGGCCAGGGGTATGGTTTCAGACAATTTTTTTAACATGTTAAAAGAACTAATCACAGGCTAATGGAGATCACAAATAAAATCATCCCACTGGACGAATGTAGCTGACAACTAAATGAACGAATGAATGACCGAATTTTCTGTGTGGAGCCCATCAAGAACATGTCCGTTTGCTTGGGGGATTGGAAAGTTCCGTTTTATGACGTCAAGAGCGATCATCACATGGTCCTCGTCGGCTTCTTGAGTACAAGGTCAATTCAGAGTGAGCATTGTGGCGTTAATGGATTCATATGGACGTTCACGAGGCTGTCATGCTGGCACTCGCCGATTAATCCACCCTACGTAGGATGAAGCTCATCCTACGTGGGGTGCATTGATCGGCGGATATTAGATTGTGGCAATCATCCGTCGTGGAATCAAACGGAATACGTACATATTCCAGCAGACAATGGAAGATAATCGAGGACAATGCCGTAAAACCGAGATGACAGGCTGAGTCCTATAATTCCTTCAGCAAAAGTCATAAGAAGAAAAAAAATTCGCAGAACAGCAAACATTGATTGTTTTATTTTGTAAAACAATGCTCGATAAAGAGGACTTGGAACTGACGTGTTGTAGTAATAATGTACATAAAAGCGTTGACAATTAGATGTGTTTCTGCTGGTAATATTAGGTTGATGACTTTATTATAACATGAAGGGAAATGAATCCCACATTTATTTATTTTAATTATTTTATTTATTTATTTTAATTATTTTATTTATTCATTTTAATTTAACTATTTATTTATTTTAATTAAATTATTTTTTTTTAATTATTTTTTTAAATGAAATTATTTATTTATTTTAATTAAATTATTTATTTATTTTAATTAAATTATTGGTTTATTTTAACTAAATTATTATTTTTATTTATTGATTTAAATTGAATGATTTATTTATTTACATGGAATGATTTGTTGAATTATGGATTGAAACTAATTTATTGCAGTCAGAAAAATTGGGAAAGAAAATAATTAATCACCCAACGACCCCTGTGATCTTTGGATCGTTTTTAGTCCGAACTAGTCGACCTACGAGGCGGTGGATTTGCAACTTCGTTACCATAACAACCAAGCCGAGTATGTCAATTCGCTCCCTTCCGCTTCCAACGTTCCGGATAAATCCGTGGTGACGGACAAAGGAGAGCTGGACGGGATTCGGAGGGTTTTGGGGAGCTGAGGCACCCATACGTGCAGTATTTAAAATAAATAAATTCAGTAAGCGTCAATAGGATAAAAAAATTATTATTATTTTTCTCCCTTTTCTTTTGTCCGAGTAGCAAAAAAATTACCAAGGAATCTACATTTCATAATAAAACAATAATAATAATACGAAGAATAATATCCCAGCAATATCTTCTTGTTTTTCTCAGTATTTATTTATTAAACATCTGACTCTCTTGGTGACAAAGATGAAGCGGCTATGTTATCCTCCAGGTCCAAATCTTCAGCTTCATCTCTGGAAGAAAAAATAGATTTTTTAAGTTTCGGACTTTCCATGAAAAAAAGGACAAAAAATTTATAGGATTTTTTTAGGCTTACTTCTTGACATCCTCATGGTATCTATTAAGTAAGTCCCCCGTCTGCATTTCCAATCTTCTCAGCTCACTCATCAAGTCATTCTCATAGGCCCTTTGATCTGGTGTCTTTTGAATGTCTGCCCCCCACCCCGAAAGAAAAGTTACACAAAATTAATAACACTTTCGTTTGTCTCAAGTCTCTAATAAACCCCTTCAAAAAGTAGCCCATACCTGATAGTCCAAAACTTTGCTCCATTTTCTCCTGAATTTGACTCTGTCGCTCTTCAAGTTGAACCTTTACACTTTTCAACTTCAGCTCCCTCTCCCTTCTAGTCCCCGTGTCTTCTCTCTCATAAGCGTGAACCATTCCTCCATTATTTTAGACACCTCTCGGGCCAGCTCATCTGCAACAAGACAAAAAAACCAAGTTTAAAAAAAAACAGGATAAAAACTCACGTATCCCAAGGGTCCTCCCTCCGGTCACTGCAAATTTCACATGTTAAATCCCATAAGAAAAATTCCATTTCAAATTTCTAGCATCCAAACCAAAAATCTTGGGAAGGGTCCCCCGTTTGGTAACTTGAAATTTCCCATTTTAAATCCCATAAGAAAAATTCCATTTGGAATTCAAAGCTCAAAACTTAAAATCTTCTCAATGGTCCCCCCTTTGTTGCCTTTCAGTTTCCCACGTTAAATCCCATAATAAAAATTTGATTTAAAATGTCAAGTAAAATTTTCCCTGTACCTTTTTCTTCCCCCTTAAGTCTCTTCTCAATGGCTACCCCCTCAGTTCCAATTTCCTCTGATCCGTTCCGATTTTCTCCAGCTCCTTCCCAATGTCCTTGGCATATTTTCCCCTGGAAAAGTCCGCGGCATTGTAGTAACTGTTATTACCGCGGCAGCTGCTGGTCTTTGTTGCGGTAGTAGCTCCCCCCAAAAACTTTCACCAGCTGCTCGAATTGACTTGAAAGGCGTAAGACTTGGAGAAAGTCTTTGAATGACCATATCAGGCTGAGGCCAATATGAAGTACCCGATGACAGTCCGGTCCTTGGTGGTTTAGCCGGCGGTACAATAGGATCTGAACTCGTCGGGCTAATCGTACTCAAACTTTCCCTGGACTTGCTCGACTTTTGTTGCTGCTACTGCTGCTTTTGAAGTAACTTGAGCATTAATTTGAAGCGATGAAAATTTATCCCGACTAGCTGAACTGGAGCCGTTTGACTTGTCAAGCTGTTGTTGCTGCTGCTGCTGTTGATAATCTCCACCAATCGCATTATTTGTTGAGCTAGTTGGTGAGCTTCCAGAAGGTGACCCGTTGTTGTTACGACTAATTGATGATAACGATGATGATGTTGAACTCATAAAGAAATCCGACACAGCCTGAATGATACTCCGCATCGGTCCCCTCCCAAGGGCCCACATTTCTATCCTTCTCTGGAGACATTTTCCACTCTCCACCAGAAGAGTTTAAACGGAGCTGCAGATGTACAAAGTCGTCCCTTGGAGCTGGAACGCAATTTTCAGGGTAGCCCTTAACTAAGCCGACGAGAAAGGGTTCGTTTTGGCCACAGGGAAATCTACGTTGGGCCTTTTAATGTCCAAGGCGGGGACTCCGTCAAGGGCAGACTTAACTCGGTGTCTTGGGGAGCGACGCGGGCATAATTTTAAAATAAATTTATGGACTTGAGCAGACTGGTTTTCGGGGAGTTCTTCATTTTTCGGTAGTCCAACGAGTCGCGTGCGTAGGAGAATGGGACCACACGGTCAAGGACTACAAATCTGTCAGATGGACTTTGTTAAGGTCTGATCCATCTTCTACTTTTTTAAGGGCTCGTTGGGCTTCACTTTGGGATTTGATAGTAATTGGATTTATTGCTTCAATAATTGTGGGTTTTTGGGGTCGATGTTGATTTTCAAGGGCCTTTTTTCCGAGTTAAGGGTCCCTTGTTCCATGTTAAGGGCCCCATTTTGGTTTGGTTGAATTTATTTGTGATCCACCGGTATTTGGACGTCTTGAATTATTTTGAGCATCCAATTCCTCATCAGTCATCACTTTAATATAAATGCAGCAAAAGTTTTCAAAGAAAAGTGTGCATGACGAACAGAGTATGGAGGCATTGTTGTGGAGGACATGCAGTAGAGTCAAAGTCAAGAAAGCTTCACACAAAATGATACAACATATTTCCTTTTATAATAATCTCGCGTAGTCAAAATGATAACATGTTGAAAATCCCTTCAAAAATCACAAGACAAAAGAACGCATAAATGCTGTAACCAAATTCATAGTAAGTGTTACTAACAATTATGATGGTACTAATAATACTTCCGTAAGATACAACCAAACGGGTGAGCAGAGTCAAACCAAGTACACAATTCTTCTACGACGTTCAGTCTGACGGACAGATGCATAAGGCTCCATATGCTGCAGTTCTGAAAATAGGAAATGCGATCAGTGTT
>JAQIWI010002248.1:0-12979 GCA_034698825.1 Deuterosminthurus bicinctus | reverse complement strand
GTAGTAGTAGTAGTAGTAGTAATACTCCTACTACTACTGGTTGGTTATGTAAATATGCAGCAGTAGTCCGTGCCGGTGCGGTGGTATGGTAGTGTGATGATGATGATGAGTGACCCTGTGGGAGTAATGCTGGCTGTTATGGAGTAAGGAAGAGCAGCAAGGACTTGTAATGTTATAGAAGAACAAGAATAAGAAGAATAAGTATTGTGTGTGACACGCATTGGTTTGATGGACAAGAAGAGTTGAGTTGGTTGTTGTTGCCGTCGTCGTCGTCGTCGTCTAAAATTAGTCGGAGGCTTGCCAGGAATAAGCACGTGGAGTTCTATTGTAATATAACTCTCCGGCTCCTATGATTGTTTTAAGTGAGTGTGTGTTTGTGCCTGTGAGGGGATTTGTGAACGGTTCCAGATTATGTATAGTGTCTATCTACTTGCTCTCCACTGTTTTTGGTTGTGCTCGTGGTTGTATTTAGGTAGACTGGATGTGATTTAGGAGGATTTTGGTGGACGTATGCTGTGGTTTATGATGCTAATGGCAATGATGAGCATGCTGGTATTAGTGCTACCACCCCGGTGGTTAACATAGGAAATGTACCAGTGGATTTTTTTGGTGGTAGGAGCTAGATAGATTAGATATATATGTGTAGATGAATTTGTGAGGTTTGAGGGCAAAGCTGGGTTATTATTATTATTGTTGTGTAGGACTTGTGAAGTGAACATGTTGTGAGGGGATAAAGTAATTGTAAAGAAAGCGGAGAGAGAGAAATATTGGAGCAACTATTTATTACTACTATACTTGGGAGATAATTAATCAGATTGCCGTGACTGTCTGTCTGTTGTGTGACTGTAGACGTGTATGTGTAGTATGTTGTTTGTGTGGTGTAAAAACGAATCTACAGGAAGGAGCAGTAGAGTAGCATAGGAGCCAGCAGGTTCTTTCTTCTTTACTATTTAACCTGGCTGCTGGCTGGCTGGGAGTGCGTGTTGTTTGTTGGCGTAGGTGTAATAGTAATAGTAGATGTGGAAGGGTTTATTACTGCTGTGAGAATGAATGTATGTGAATGTGTGTGTTGTTTTTTTATGATGCGGAGAGTGTGAGAGGGCAGTGTGAATGCCAAGGCTGTTGTTGTTGAATGGGAAATAGTAATTGAGGGGAAAATAATAAATTTTAGAATGGCTAGGAAGGTGTGTGTGTAATACGGTGGCGATGTTGGTTGTTGTTTTGTATGTAAGCGAGGAGTTAAGACAGAGAGAGAGAGAGAAGTTGCCATGTCCACGAGTCTTGTTGTTGTTGTTGTACTACATTTGTGATGAGAGTCTATATGCTTACGTTAAGCCTAATACACATGTATATAAGTGGTAATAATAATAATAGTGAACTTGTTAATTTGACTTTCAGATGTCCCTGTCTTCGATTGGAACGATGAGCAGCGTGGAGAGTGACGCTTTGGCACTTCTGGCTCTCAAATCCTCACCGGCATCTCCACGTCGGGCCAGTTGGACCTCAGACATGATCCTGAAGCAGCCTATAGCCCGGTTGGAAACACGGGACTTTGAGCATTTGATCCGAACCAAGAAGGTGACGATCGGGCGGAACTCTTCGTCGGGAACGGTGGACGTAAATATGGGGAACTCCTCCTTCATTTCCCGGCGACACATAGAGATCCGCTATGAGGAGCCTCACTTCTACATGGCCTGTCTGGGGAAGAATGGAGTATTTGTGGATGGGATTTTCCAGCGGAAAGGACCCTTCCCGGCGGCGCTCCCCCGAAAGTGTACCTTTCGCTTCCCCTCAACAAACTTTCGAATCGTTTTCGAGTCACTAATGAATAACGACAGTGGGGAGGATGACTCCATGGATGGGGGGACGTCGAGCACGTCGGATCTTATGTACAATAAGGAGCAGCATCATCATAAGTTAATATCCCCCTTCCTATTCCCTAATCATCCCGCAAGTTCATTCGGGAAGCCCTCACATAGTAGTCTCCCCACCACACCGCCCAGCAGCAGAGACTTGGTGAAGCATGAGTCAGTGTGGAAAGTTGAGGGTCGGGATGGGAGTCCACATGGTGGTGAAACTATTTTAATGTCTGGAGAAGCGCCGCTTAATTGCTCCTCGTCAAGGAATAGTGGTGGTGGTGGTGTGAGTTCAACGTACACTTTAGTGAGTGAAGATGGTCGTGTGGGAATTGGTAGTGCTAGTACTGTTAATGTGACTCTGAGCGGAAACCGGCCGGTACATTTAATTGCCGCCAATCCTTCAGCAGCTCCGCCGGCAAGTCCTGGCCATATCGGTAGTAGCAAGAGTCATCAAATGCAGTCTGTAGCTCCACTCAAAATTAATATACCAGATCCTCTTGAATCCGCAAACTACAGTCCGTTCCCTTCGCCAACGGGCACAATCAGGTATGAGCCACTTGGGACTCCTTGTTTACTTACTATTATATTGATGTTGTCCAGACAATATGGAATTTTTATTAACCTTTCGTGGAATTTTCAGTGTCCCCAACTCGTGTCCAGCTAGTCCAGGAAGTGGGTCATCCCGAAGAAACATTGGTGCCGATCTTCAAATGGTTTACCATGCTGTTACCACAGCGAGATCCCATGCTCATCAAGAGAAACATGATGTAAGGGAAATTCTTAGTTAGTCTAGTAGGTACTCCGAATCGTCTTGGATGTGTACAAAGTTTTCTTTGGGAAAGGAGTTGAGCTGAATATTAAGATACCCGACGACGAATGCTTTGAAAAACCATTGCTCAATAAGTTGTCGGAATTGGAAATTATTTTATGCTGTGATCTTTATTTTGTATTTATTTAAGGCCAATTTTATTTCGAGTATTTTTTTTTCGGGAGCATTAAAACGGACGGGATATTATCTGCTGCTGCTACTGTTGCTACTAGTGCTGCTTTGAAGGATTTTTCGCTATAAATATGTATACTATACTTGCTAAATGTACAGAGAATGACTGTTTTTATATATTATTATATAGTGCAGGCTAGTACAAAAGTAACTGAAGGAATTGCCTTTTGTTATTGTTGTTATTGTTGTGACTTGATCATCTTCTTCATGCTCTGTTTCGTTTGTTTGTTGTGTTCGTGCAGGTGGGCTCTACGTATAAATTGGTGGCGCAGAGTAGTAAAAATGAAATGGTGGGTAATATTATTTGTAGACGGGTTTTAAAAAAAACGCTTTTTCTTCTCCTTCTTCTTCTCCTTCTCTTATATATGCCTGACTTATACTGCTACTCTTTTTGCCGTAGTAGCAGTATGAACGCCGCAATCTTGACTATAATAATATAATAGTTTGCTTCTCTCTCTCTCTCTCTCTCTCTCTCTCTCTCTCTCTCTCTATCTCTCTCTCTCTCTCTCTCTCTCTATCCCTTTGCTTTACCAGCATCAAGATTCTATGGTTCTTCTGCTGTAAAGTTATGGCGGTTTAGGTTTATGGAACCTTCACTTATATAAACGACTCAAATAATATACTCTCTCTCCAGTATAAGAGCAACCATATTGTTGAAAGGATTTGGTGGTGTGTCTAATGTGTGATCCTTTTTGTGTTTGGAAATGTAGGACGATGGGAAGCCACCTTTTTCGTATGCCCAATTGATAGTGCAGGCCATTGCTTCGACTCCAGATCATCAGTTAACTCTGAGTGGAATATATTCGTACATAACCAAAAATTATCCATATTACAGAACAGCTGATAAGGGCTGGCAGGTACGGCTTGTGGATGCGAATTTTGACATACATGTAATGTGTTAGATATGGAGTGAGATGCTAATGATTTTGTGTTGTTGTTGGTTTTTTTTTTAGAACTCTATCCGACATAACTTGTCCTTAAACCGATACTTCATTAAAGTCCCACGATCCCAAGAGGAGCCAGGCAAGGGTTCATTTTGGCGAATTGATCCTCAGTCTGAAGCTAAACTCATTGATCAGGCTTTCCGAAGGAGACGTCAACGTGGAGTACCGTGCTTTAGAGCACCGTTTGCTCTTTCGACAAGGTCAGTTGTTATTACATTTTCTACTATTGCAGCCTACTCTGCTATTATACCAGCGTGTAGGCGGAGATAATAATAATAATGGGAAGTGAATTTAAAAAAATTATATCTGTTTTTTTGTGTTGCTGCAGGAGTGCACCGGCTTCACCAACTCATATGGGCGGCTTAGCAACACCGGATAGTTTGTCAAGGGAACCCTCACCGGGTCCAGAGTACGCTGACAGCGTGGGTACTTCCAGTAATCATAATAATTCTTCCCTGTCACTTCATGCGCATCATTATCTGAGTGAAAATGGTGGCAAAGTTAGCCAGTCAGCTCCTGGATCTCCAAAGCAGGGTAAGTAAGGGACAACTATTATGGGGGAAGGAGAAAGGAGATGAATGATGAGTGAGTGTGATTGGTGGAATGATGATGATGAGTGAATTGTGTGGAATGATGGAGTGAAGGGGTGCAGTGCAGTGCTGAGTGAATTTGTTGAATGATGTCATCATTGTGTGGTGGTGAATGATGAGCGGAAGGAAAGAAATTGATTACCAGTGGTTAATTTGTTTATGTACCTTATATAGGAGCCGTTAGCACAGTTATAATCGGAGGTGTTCCCAAGACGGGTACCGTGATAGCCATGGGACAGCCCCATCACATGCTTCCCTCCCACTACGTCAGTAGTAGCAGCAGTAATAATGGCCCTGCTGCTATTAGTAGTGGAAACAACCAGGGATCCTCGTTGTCGTCATCCTTGTCGTCGTCGTCGTCTCAACATAATAATAGTAGTCTCAATGGAACAGAATTAGCTGCCAAGTCCGTTCTCAATGTGGCTGGTAGTGCCGGCACTATCGTCCTATTAAGACAAGATGAGGAAATGGTCACTCCTCAAGGGCAAGCTATAATTGTTCGAACACCTAATTTCGGGTATGTTGAATTTCTTTAGTGCTTATACTATAGTGTTGGCCGAGTTTCTTCGCGACTACTATAGCATTGTCGTCAAAGTGGACTGGCTGCTCCAGCAATTTGTTCCTCTGAATCGATTACTAATTGGATTGTTTGTGTATTACTTATTTCTTATTCAGAAGTCAGAGTCATTATGGCGGAGGACAGTCAACAAATTCGTCGGGGAGTAGCAGCGGTAGTAACATGAACATTAGTGGAGGAACATCCGCTGGTTTTTACATACCGATGAAAACGACAGTTAGTAGCAGCAATCCTGGAGACAGTGGGAATGGAAGTCATTCCAATGGCCCATCCTCCAGCTCTCCCAACACCAACCCGTCGGCAGTTACCAGCTCGTCATCATCATCATCAGCTGCTGCTGCTGCTGCCACGGATCCAGTCACTACTTCTTCTCAAGGAGCCAAGGGCAGCCATAGTGTTCCCGAAAATAGTCCAGCTATCTCCAGTAACAACAACAACAACAACAGCGGCAGTAGCACAAATGTATCCTCTAGCGGTGGGACCAGCAACACTACCACCACCAATGGTGTTAGTAGTAACAACAATGCAGACAGTAATGCAGTGGTCGGTGGTAGCACTTCCCGCTTCGTGAATAATCCGGATTATCAAACGTTCACCATGGAAAGAATCATCACGGAAGCCCTGGTTATGAGCAATGTGGGTTGTAACAATAGCAAAACTGGTAGCAGTAATGGGGAAACTAACAAGAATTACAGTACAAGCTTAAACTTAAGTCAGTCCTTTTTCGGGGGGAAAAATAATAATAGCAGCAACAACAGTAGTAGTAGTAGTGCTACTACTAACAACAGCAGCAATGGGCATAGTAACAGTAATGGAGTAACAATTGAGAATCATGATCCAAGGAAACGAGCCGCTGCTATGGATCGAAGTGAGGATGAGAATGAGGAAGGGTCGGAGGACCAAGGGAGCAGTGATAGCAGTAGCAAGGGAAGACGATCCGCCTCTCCTAGCAGCACTTCTCATTCAACCTCTTCTTCTACCACACCAAATAAACGAATGAAGGTTTAAACTTGTTGCTGTTTTTATTAAGAGCTAACTAACCAACGTTAAAAAAATTATAGTTTTCAATTGTATAATAATGATTATAATGTTATGTGTGTACGTCTCATTATATTGTTAAGATGATGATGATGATGATGGTGATGTCTGTTGAAGAGGGTTTAATAATGTGAAGGCGTTCATCTATTATTATCAAGTCTCTTTTCTCTGTGAGCAATTTTAATAATAATTGGAATTGGCTCCAATAAGTTTCTCTTATATATTATTTTATGTTTGTAATAATGATTGTTATGTAAGATTATTAATGTCACTTGTTATATTATTATACTTATTATTATTATTATTATGTTGCTACTATACTGCTGGCTACCACAGAACCACCCACCATTTTAAAAGTTCTTTTTTTTTCTTTTGGTTTCAATTGATAAGTTCATTTATTGTATGTTCATCCAATTATGTTGTTGTTTACTATTATTACTATTATTATATCATTCTTATGAAATATTCGAGCAATGAGTCTTACTTAAAATAGCGTAGAGGAGTTTGAAAGTACGTAGGATCCTCATTAGATGATGATGATGATTATGACTACAATGGCAACGTGATTGTTATTACACTATTAAATATATTGTTGATGTTATTAGGAGCGGAAGGTTGAGAGAAACGGAGGATGGTTAGCCAGATGAGGAATAGGATTTAATCTTAGTCAAGCAGAGCTATGGCCTGAGGTTTTGCATGAAGACTTTGTGTGTGACGTTTTTGCGCGCGAGAGACGGAGAAAAATCGTGTTGATTGAATGTATAAATTTAAGGGAATGTTCGAGGGGAGTTGACATGAAGAAGAAGGAGGAGTTGAAGATGAAACCTGGAACACAGTCGTACCTAAAGATACGTGTGAGGCAAAGAAAAAAAACTACTAAGGTTAGATAGATATTGATAGAAGATAAGTTTGAAGAAGAAGAAGAAGAAAATGAGAATTTTAAAGAAAATTGACGTTGTTTTGTTAGCGAACAAAGGCGTACACACATGTAATTAATTATAATGATGATGCTTTAGTGTTTTAGTCCTGGTAACAAGTATGATATGATATAGATATATATATATACCATTGTTATATAAGTGTGTTTAGTGTATAATAATAAGAAAAAGAAATTTAATTGCACTCGTGTAAAGAATAATAATAATAATCTTAAGCTGTGAGTTATTGATGTGTGAGGAAGGAGGGAGTCATATTAGTGGGCTCGGGATTCACACAGCAAGTGTGTGTGCGAGGAAATGTCTGATGACTTTTGGGATTTTATCAATGAATAATTAATATTACTATCTGAGGGAATGTAGTAGATCCTGATTTGCACTATTTTTTTTCTGGGTATTACAGTATTTCTGCTGCCGCATCTCTATAGAATGTATTCAAATACAGACACACATGTATATTGCATATATTACAAGCATATATACTTGAAGCTTTAAAAAAAAACGGGGGATGAGTAAGAGCAGTCGAAGCGCACCAAACAATCAGAAGGTTGAAATCCGCTGCTGACTCATTGATTGATTGATTGATTGTGAAGAAATGTTCCTGAAGGTGCTATGTGCTGGAGGATACGATTCTATTGTACGTTTGTTGACTATTGACCACTATACTGCTTGAGATTGCACTAATTCTTCAATTAACTTGATGTGTTTTTAAATGAGGGAGCAATGGCAGGACATCTTCATGTTTCTTCTGAATCCTTGCTGTTGCAACTCTTTTGTTACTATGCATTTGTAGTTGTTGTTGCTGCTGCTGCTGAAAGCTTCTTCCTTCCTTGTCATCAATTAAGAGTATTGTGTTCTTGTAATTGAGGAGCGGACGTTGTTGTTGTTGTTGATGATGATGAATATATCTGGTTTTAGGTATGCAATCTCTCCTCCCTTGTGACTTACATGACAGGCTATGTATAAATATAAATTGGTTACTAAATATATTGTAAGGACAGGCGTATACTAGAGACATTGTTATCTAATTGTTTTTAATTGTTGTCAATTCTGATTCATCATCATTTTCTCTCTCTCTCTCTCTATACATATATATACATATATATCGAGTGAACTCGTGGAGTGTCACTGACACCCAGCCGATCATTGCGTACTCTCGTCAGTTTTTTCCCTCTGCACTTTATACTTGAAAAATGCCGAGAACATGAGGAAAGCTTGAATGACTGTCATGGTCTGTGTGTGGATTGCCATGTACCCAAAAATTTCTCTTGGGAGTCTGACAGTTGTTGGAATGATTGAGTGCAGTAGCTATAGCTGTAAATTTAAGTAATGGATGGATGGTGATGATCACAATTATTATTTTGCTTTGTTATTGTGATGCTGATTGAGGATGTATTGTTGAAAGAAGAATTTTAATTATTAAAGAAAATTGCAAAGACATGTTATTTGAGTGTGATGATTTGTTGATCATGCTACAGATGATTATGATCAAAAGAGTTAATTTAACGGGTGATCCTGCTTTTTTGTCTTTTGTTCCAAATGTTTGTTTCTCTCTCTTGGTCTTTACATTAACTGGCGTACATGCTCGTTCTTAATATTGTTATACTGTTATTATTATTATTGCTGTCACTGTGCAGTAGAGAGGGATGAATGTGGAAGGGAGATGATGAAGAAATTTTTCGTGTGGACAGATAAAATGGAAAAGTGTTACTGACTTATTATTATTATTATATTATTATTATTATACAGAAGTTATATTCTAATAGTAAATATGTCTCTTGAACTGCTGTATACGTAACTATGAATAGTCCTCGCGCGCAGCAATTATTGATTGTAAAAAGAATTATTATTATTATATTAGAGAGAACATATTATTATTATCATGATGTAATAATCATTAAACGAGTGACTACTTCGTTCCTGTACCGCATATCACATTATTAATTTCTCTTTGCGTATTTCTAAAGGCAGTCGTCGTACGAGATGAGGCCGGAGAGCTTTCTCCACCTGACTTGTACTACATGGCACGTAGTTTCTTTCGAGTGGTATATATAGCAGTCGGAGAAGACATTGCCTGAGCCATATACTACTACTTGAACATAAAAGGCATAGTCCTGAGAGCAACTGACTGGATTAACTACACAAGGACTCCTGGCGGTTTCATATGCATAAAATTAACATAGTAGTACTCGGTCGGTAACTATAGACGCAGACTGCGTGTCACCAAAGGTTATTTCTGAAGAAGAGGGTTCAAGGGAAATTTCAGTCAGGTTTTTCAATAGAAAGCCTCAACGCGGTTGTGAGGAGGTGCGTGTGAGTCTCCCCATGTGACCGTTCTAATTACTATACGCCTATGGGCTCATTGAATTACAGCCGGCCTATTGGTGAGTTACATTATTGAGGTATAGTGAAGACGAAGACGCCTTGGTGGAGAGGCCTTTGCTCACAGCATGGAGCAGCATGTATACATAGTAATGTGAGAATAGTTTTGATGATCATACTTGCAAATTAAGCTTCCGTCTGGGGATTAGAGGAGAAATAACGCTGCCTGGCGGCGGAGAAAGTTGAGTACAATAAGTTGCGGAGGGAGAAAACAAGCTTGAATTTAATTTAATTTTCTAAATCTCTCCTCACTAACGTCCCCCATCTCCTTCTCCGCCTCCGAGGAGCCAGCTCTTTTTCTCATTAGGAGAAACACAATCTGACGATGAGACTGAAATTTGCTTCGAGTTGTGTATTTAATTTGCACCACCTTCCTTTGTAGCTTTTGTAGCAGGAATTGTTGTTGTTGTTGTTGTCGCCGTCGTCATTCATTCATACGTTGTCCCTAAAGCCCAGAGTGTGCTCATGCATACTTATTTGGTGGTGAAAGGAAGAAGGTCATGTGTGTCATTAAATTGAACATTTACATTGGGACGACATGTGGGAAATAAATGGAACTGTTTGTAATATTTTAAAAGTGCATTTGTCTTCTTCTCTCCTTTCCCTCCGCACATGTCCTACTCACTTTTTTTCTGGGGCTCGCCAAAAAGATCTCACTGAAGGAGCAAGAGACCTTTGACTTGTTTGTTGTCGTGGAGCGGAAATGGATTTTTTTTGCAACTTCTCATGAATGTGTAGCCCTATTCATCTTTCCGGTGGGAGTATGGGAAGAAAAAAATACAGGAAGTGAGAAGCGCCTGCGAGAATATCCATGGGAAAGATACAAAAAAGATAGATTGAGGAGGTCAGTTCATATAGAATGGAATTTATGAATTCCGGCAGGGTGGTGGGTGATTCTCCTTGGAGTTTCCGAGTTTTTTTTTACTACTAATTCGCTCCGTAGAGCCTGCAGATAAAGTATTAAAGAGATGGCTGCTGGATTGGACAGGACGTTGCCAAAAGGAGGAAGCGGAGGAGCAAGAGCAAAAGGGATTTTGTACGTGTGTGGGAATCAACGCGTGCTACCGATATACACTGCAGTACACTCTGGACTCCAGCTCAGTCTGAACTGGAGTTTGGAAGGTGCTGGTTGGTGGTGGTGTGGTGGTAGTGACTGTGGACGTTTCAAAAGGACTGTGTCAGACTTGGTGCAGCAAAGTGTATTTGGATCCGCACGGAGTTTCTACTACTAGTGAGTGAAAGGCCAGCGGGAGGGAATAAAAAAAGTTTGCGCAGTCTTCAGGGGATGGATCTTGTTAGCTGGCTTGCTATTTTGTTGCAAAGTAAGTAAAAAGTAGGCTTGTTCCGTCATGATTTTACACACGTCTTCCTTCTATTTCCTTCTTCATATTGCCCATGTAACCTTTTGGCCTCCAATGGACTGGTCAATAGCCAAACCGGCCCATTCACTCCGATACTTCAATTATTGTCCCATTTACTTTCTCTCTCCGTGTCTCTCTCTCTCTGCCAGACCACAAAAAAGCTAGGCTCCTGCACGCACACTCACTTTAGGAAGAAACTTGTAAACAACAACGTCTTTCATTCATGCCTCAAGTGATCTAAAAGTGCAGAAAGTACAGGCAGAGTGCGTGAACATTTTGGATCAGCTTGGTTTTCTTGTATAAAGTCTGCCTGTGGTTATGTGTTAGGCATCATAATGGACTCAGTTAGCAAGTTGGTATCAACTTGAAAACTTGCTTTTCCACATGCAGACGTATATGGTGTAGAGTATTTCACAAAGGCCTCATCTCCTCCGCTTGCTCAGACAATGCTCGCACAAGTACTCAACTTTGAACAATTTATTCGTGAACAAGGAGGTCCTGATTAAGTGTGCATCTGATTGCTGTAGTGTACGTATGCTTGTTATGTGTTGTAACAACATGTGTGTGTGTCTGTCATGTGCTGCAATGTGTGTACCTGTCATGAGCTGTAATGTGTGTGTGTGCATGCGATGTGCTGTAATGTGTATGTACCTGTCATGAGCTGTAATGTGTGTGTGTGTGTGTGTGTGCATGTGATGTGCTGTCATAAGTGTGTGCGTGTTCTTTTGTGGAGGGCTGGATCCACTTGGATCAACTTAAGGGTCTCCTTTCTATGTTTAATATCAAGCTTGAGAATGGGTTGAGAGAAAGCAGAGTTGAGTAGGGAACATGGGATGTGGGTGACAGGTGATGAATTTAATTTTTCAACGGGAAAAGTAATAGATTTGAATAGGGCCCACTTGAGCCCAGATTTCTACACACATGTACGTACTATACTCCTACACCTCCAAGTTACAGCCAATGAAAAGGGGTTTAAATGGCAGTTAAATCACTTCAACCTGATCACATTACAGTCCGCCTCCATCTCTCATCTCACTCCCTTCCTGCCGGCTCTGTTGGATAATCAAGTTGAAAGCCTTTGCTCTTTGGCTGCTGCTGCCGCCGCCGTCGTCGTCATCGTCGCTTTTGGAAAGAAGAAAGCCGCTGGGATGAGAATGTGTATAGTATGTTTGTTTACCCTGTGATGAAGAAAGTTCAATTTCCTTCACACGTTGGAAATAGCAACTTGCTCTGTTCTCTCCCGTTTGATCCCGGCTTCATCTTACCTAAAGAAGACTTTACTTGTTAATAATACAAAGAAATTGGAGAGGGAGTAAGAGATATAGATACAGTTTGCTACGATAATTTGTCTGTATGTATATATATATACATACTATTGCAATGGAATGCATTCAGTCTTTTGTTCATTGTCAAGTCCCACTAGATTCGAGATCAACTGTAGCTCACACGTCTCAATGCTCACTTTACAGTGGAGCTTAATGGTGGGTATGTGAGATTGAAAGAGGGATTGACGGCATTTCAGAGGAGCTGCTTGGAATTCGTTAATAATTAATGGTAACACCTTGGAGGGAGGAATGCGTATGTTTGTGAGTCCAAGTGAATGTGAACCGGGGGGGGGAGAGAGAAAAGAGGTTAAAGTTCTTAAACATTTTCCACCTTCTTCTCAACTCTCACATTTCCCTCCTTTTCATCCATTAATCAAGCTGCTCGTGGAAGAAGAAATCTCTTCACAGTCTCACATACACACACACAGTCTGCTGGCATAGTGAAAGTTTTCCTGGTACAGTAGCAGCAGCAGCAGCTGCTGACAGAACAGGATGAAAAGCTCGCATCAATCTGTTCTCTTATGCATACAAACGCACATATAATATCTATATAGAAAAGTGAGTGGGGAGTGAGGGGGCATCTGTAATATAAACTCACTGCTCATTTCATTAATTTGCAAGAGGGAGATTTACGATGATTCTTCATCACTAACCTCATTTTCTGTCAGAGCAACTGCGGCGGTTTGTTGTTGGAAATGAGCTGATTTTTTATTCCTTCTTGTGGCCAGCTCTGGTCCATTACACATGCTCAAAGTATTCCCCCTTTAATCTCCCTTGTAAAGGGAGCAACTTGAGTTTGTTATGGCCTCCCAAGTGACACTCTCAGCCTGTCCTTTTATATGGCTACAAAGTGTGTTTTGTACTGCAGATCGTTGACCGGCTTTCTTCACACACTAGCCAAGCTCTCTCGACCTTATCTCACTCAGCTCAGGACCGTTGACAGAGCGTAATTAGAACGAGCCACTCGT
>JAQIWI010002247.1:0-12979 GCA_034698825.1 Deuterosminthurus bicinctus | reverse complement strand
TGCCAATTCCCTGGATATTCAGGTCCCAGCTTCCAGATGTTGGCAATGTTGGAAGAGTTGGGAACCCAGTCTTCGAAAAGATGACAGATCCCTTGACGCCATGTGAGCTTGGAGATTTTCCTCCAGAGAGGAGGCGTCCCGATGTATGCACTATAAGATGCACCTTTGGAACGCGATGGGTAGTCCAGCTTACCCCCATGAACTGCTCGGCCATTGACGTGAAGGGTGAATGACGTGGGAGAGAAAGTTATGAATAAATGGTGCCACTGTCCTTCGTGCAACAGTTCTGGACACCAAACACGCAGGGAGTTTGGGGGCTGGACATCCGGCTCCCACTCACCAACTCCTACAAGATTAATAGTAGCATGGAACAGTTTCATATATATATGGAACGTTTAGTAAACAAGTAAATATTTGCTCCTATAAATAAATGGCTGCATGTATGCATGTGTGTGTATTACCTTGCGGTGGGAGGTTGGACTCACGGGTGCTGACTAGCAAGGCTTTATCCCTGGCTGAGACTACAACGCATAAAGCAAGCTTTTGACTATTTTGAGTTTCCTTGATAATGGTGAATATTCTGACTGGATGTGGATCCACTCGTGGGTCACTAAATTTATCCACACAGAACCAAGAGGAAAAGCTCATTCCGGATGTTCCGGGGAATCCCCTCTCTCCAATCCCACTGGCAAGCAAATTGCTACCGAATTCGGGAGCAGCAGTTTGACTATGAGGGGCGACTGAGGGAAGGTACAAACATCCGAATCCTTCCGCTGACATGTCAAATTCAATGAACGAAGGATACGGAGTGGAAGAATTGGAATAGAAATTGGAATTCGTGATGTTGTCTGACTTTGGGGTGGTCATTGACACGAGGGATTTGATCCGACTCAGCGCTACTGGCTGATGAGATGCGGAGATATTTGCTGATGGTGGGCACGTTCGTTCACAATTCAGTGGATTTCCTAGCCGGAGGAAGCGTCTGGAACACAACAAATTAATCAAGGGACTTGATGCAATAAATCTCTCTCTGCCGCTCTTGTGTACCAATATCACGGCTCATTACCTCAGATCCTTGGTTTGTAAGTGATGTGTAGCTACCCTTTCGAAAGCGTAATGTAAGGGGGAGTGTAGATAGTGAGACTCATCACTGAGAGCAGATGCACACTTGTCAAGTAGAATCTCAGTTAGTCCCGCTTGCGTCATCACTTGTTGGTTCCTCTCATTTCTGACTAGACTTTTGACCAACTCGGCACAGAATAATTGACATTGCATGTCTTCAATGGCTGGAATCAACTTAAGCATTACAATGACTACGGAGGAATGTACAATGACAGGTTCTGGCACCGGAGGATTCAGGTTTAGTGACGGGGTCGTTTTCTTCACCAGCGGACTGGTCGGAGTAGATGATCTGGACTCATTTTCTGCGGGGGCTGCAGCCGTCGTAGTTGTAGTAGTAGAACTCGAGGCATTATTCCCTCCTCCTTTGGCCTGAGGAGAGCCGGTGGTAGCTAAAGAGCCACTTAGTGCGCTGGATGCAGTTCGATAATTTGATGTTGAGGGGGGCCGATCGAAAGCATCCGTGGCTAAGTCGTAGAGGAGGCGATACAAGAATATTGTCTGAGTCAATTGGAATGGAAGTGCAGAGGCTGAGGGGTCGGGTGGGGAGCTGGCAAATACAGAATTGAATATCGGTTGAAGTTGTGCATCGTCCGAAGACTCTGGTTTGCTACTACGGGACGTCAGGTAGGTCTGTTTACTCAAAAATCCCAACAGCCTCAGTGTGTCCGCTAAACTAGGCAGTGAGATCTGTAATAAGATTACCAAACAATTACTTTTACTCAAACTACGTACTCGACACTTGGTGTATGCCTACAGGTCTGCTTTATATACTTACTTCCTGATGAAACAGCTTGGCATTGGCCGGCTCGAATCTCATGGAGAGAGCAAAGCTGGTGAATATTAATTGGACGAGATGCATGCGCTCCCGGATTGAGTTGCAGTTCTTGGCTAGGAGGCCCTCCATGGAGACGAGTACACTCATGAGGTAGAGAAAACCGCCGGCTTTGCGGAAATTGTTCCGCGCTCGGTGACTCTCACGGAAAGACGTGATAAGACTGGATAAGATCTCAATCTTTAATGGGATATTTGAGTTGACATCTGAAGAATGTAAGGTGACCAAGAGTGCAGCCATGTCCTCCTCTCCCCCTTGGCTCATTAGCAGTTGCTGCATCAAGCCTGTTGGATGGAAAAGAAAATGAATTCTAATTGCCCATCAGATTATATCAGCGGAGAATGGGGCTCTTTATGGGAGGGAAATTGTTGTGAATTAGTCCTTTTCTCAGCCCAATGGGAGTTCTTATGTCACGTAGGGCCGAGTGGATGTAACTTTTAGCTTAGCAAATATACGTACGTACGTTTAGCAAAGTCAAGGCAAGGTACGTTGAGCAAAGCCAATGTACGTATACGTAAGGTTTAGCCAAGCGAATGTAATCCCTGAATAGCGTTGAGTTAATTTGAATTCACTGCGATGCTTGGAGTATTATGACACCACAGGAGAGTTGAGTGAAAAGGGAAATTGCATACCTAGAGAGTGGGCACGCAGTGCTATGGATGATGTGACAAATCCGAGAACGCATTTGGATCCGTTGTTTTCACGGAATATATTCACATTAGAGATATTCCCTGAGAGAAGGATCGTGAGGAGCTCGATCACGGCCAGTACCAGCTCGGCAGTCGTCTCTGTAACCAAAAAAAAAATAAAGCAAAGACAACGTGAGACGTGATGGCGTAAACGGGACGTTTAAAGCGGAAGTGATAATATGTTCTTCTCACCCTCGGAATACAAAACACCGACAATTACTTCCAGGATTCCGACCTCGCGAAAAACATCCTTGAACAGGACATTATGCTTGGCCAAATTCGTCAGCATTTTCACACAGGACAGCTTCAAAGGTTCACTCTCACTTTGTTCACTTTTGAGTATTCTGGAAATAGCTATGAGCTCTTTGCACGGCGTGAACTGAAGCTGAAAGACGACAAATTCCACCGTTTCTAAATACTTTTGTTGTACTTCAGGAGATTTCTGATGAAGTTTCTCCGCCATTTGCGGTAGCACAGAGTCGAGAATAAAATAGTTTATATTGTCTGCTTTCAGTATGGATGAAATGGAGTCCAGTGCGAGGGTTGTAAGGAATGTTGTCGTTGACTTGTTAAACACAGAGTGAAGGACATTGAAGGAATTTAAATTTCGAACGGTGCAGTCTACAAAATGAGAAATTATTACACGTTTTTTTTCTTTTCTGACATTACACACAAATTAATGAGCCATTTACAAAAGCTTTGCAATCAGTATACCGACCTTTAGCCCCTGGCGGAGGCATTTGGAATGTAGGTAATGGGAATAGTGAGTTGGGAACATTGGGTCGAAGATTGGTGAAACCACACATGGTGAGTGAAGCCACGACTAAGAGAAGATTTCGTATTGCTTCTTGGCTCTCACTTGTCAAATCTTGTTCCAATCTGCCTCAAAAAGTAGGACGTTAAGTTGTAATCTGGTCATTAATCGCCATAGGAAATGATCAAGACACTCACCTGAGGAGAATCTCCGTGAGAAATTGATACCCTTGAGCAGATTTGAAATCGTCCAGCAAGACTTGTGACAGTTCCGCAGAATCCTTTAGGAAGCAAAATAGCGTGAGAACCATTTCAGTGATCTCTAATGGCGTCAAATGAGTTCCTCTCCTTAGATTGTCCACGCACATGGCAATACATGCTTTATCTATAAGAAGATACAAAAATCATCACAAAATATCCATTAATTTCCCCCATTCAACTCCCCAATAATTAAGTAAACTGAATACGAACTGTGAATGTAGGAAAGAACAATAGAGGTGAGCCCATGAGTTGAGATGGTCATGAGGACCTCAGCAGCACTTTTTCGCCACATGGCATTATGAGGAGGACACCAGGAGGTGACAGCCGAAAATATGAGAGCCAAATCATCTTCCTTGGCCAACTGTTCAGCAGGGGAAGGGTAGGAACAGACTCGAATGAGCAGCTGAACAAATATCTTCTGGAGCAAAAGTCTCTTTTCCATCGGACTGAAGTCCGAGCTGGGCCCACTCACATTCGGCGGCGAGATTTCAGGTAGATCAAAGAACAGGTACAGGCATTTGATCAGGGTCGAAGGTACCGAATTCGTGGTCATGATATCAATTAGATTTTGATCTCCAGCTGAGAGCAAGTTTAATGCAGTCAGCAAGGACCAGCCGTGTTGAACTCCATCCTCAGATTCTTCCAAATAAGTAATAATGGAAATTGCTGCTGCCTCCGTTGACTGATTTGTAGCTCGATGTCGAACTTCCACAACCATTAGAGTGGACACTGCCTGAGTAAAGGAACTGATTTCCGGGAATCGCTCTATCATCTCTGTTGTTGATGACGCAGTGAATACCTTTACAAGATGTAAACAAAGTTTGGTCAGTTAGAAGAGGTCATTTTCAGTCGCTGCACGCGCAAGATTTGACACATTTTTTTTGACATTTTTTTTAAATGTATAGTAGATACCTTGCAAAATAGTGGAAGCATGTTGTAAATCTTGTCATCCGAAGGTGCATGGGTATAATCACCAAATAATTTTCTCAGGTGCATAAGGCCCAATGAAACACTTTGATTCATCTGACTGTTGCTACCACCCTGGAGACCACCCGAGCCATTATTCCCTCCAGGATTGCTCCCACTCACCCACAATTTCCGCATAATGTTCATCTTGAACTATTTTCACTCATTTAATCCGTGACAGTAGAGAATATACGTACGTATACGAACCAATAAATCACCGCCCTATTGTCACGCTATAAAATAATAAATAATACTCTGAGAATTATTCACAGTCGTGTAATATAATTGCATTGCCGAATTGTAGGGTATGATGATGAGATCCGTCCAATTTACTATCACTTTCCCATGTCTTCCCACGAGCACAACAACAAGAACGCGAAAAAGCACTGATTAGTCATAACTGTATCCCAGAATTCTACATTATGACCACAGTTTCAGGATGATGACTGATGACATTTGTTTAAAAAAAAATAGCTCAACTTGACTTTATTTGGAAATGGCGTGTAGAGAAATCATAATTAACACATGAGAACAAGTAAAGTGACGAGTGTGCGGGTAGACAGAAACTGAATAAATGACACTTTTGACTCCGTGTGTGTATACACTTGGTGGTATATGTAGACGTCTACTATGGATTTGTTTATGACTTTTATCTCCTTCTAGATTCCCTCATCATTAGTTTGTTGACCAAGATCATGTTGTTATTGTGACTAATCCAAGATTCCCTCTAATATAAGTGTCACTAATAGTCCTACCCCCAACGTCCCAATAGCAGGATCTCCTATGAACATGATCATGACTGTCCAGGCTCTTGGAACCAACTAATTGATTAAATCTATAATCGCCTTTAAATCAAGTGTCCTATCGTCTACAGTAAGCAAGAATGGTAATGATGATCCGGGGCGAGAAAAATCAATGGGTGGGTCTTCATTTTTTTTTATTCTATGGAAATGAAACTCCTTGCTCCTCTCCCTTTAAGCCTTACTACAGAACTGTTGTGAATGTCTAAAAGCCTTTATATGAGCCTGTTCTATGGGCAGGTTGCCTTGAAACTTTGCTCGATCCTCTCTCTCTCTCGCCCTAAACTTCTCTCCACATTCGGATATATCTACAAAAGTTGTTGGGAAAAAGAGCTCCGAAAAATCATGTCCCACGGCGCAGATCAATTCATTCTTGGAAAATTTATTCAATTGATAATCTTCTATAATGATGATCACACACTTGTCAACCTGTCAAAAAAATCCATTCAATTCCATTTATTTCTATTTTAATTATACATCTATATTCCAGCCCAAAAGATGTTTATTCAATGTTTCTCCAGTGTGAGAGCCTGATGAGCAGTGAATTCTCCAGTGCTTTCCAGTTCAAGGCCCAACCTGATGCTGGATTCACATGCGTATAAAAAGCATTGAGCGAAGGGCTGGACTTTGGGCTTGTGGCCGCAGCTATTTGAATCACTCACATGTTTACATTTTGGGATCCCTCATCCCTCGTCCCATGTGCTCAGCACAAAATCTGATAATTTAACTAAAATTTCAAGTGTTTATCCTTTTTTGAAGGTGGGGCGCATTGGAACGGAGCCGGAAAAAATTGAGGAAAAAAAGTGAGCTGGATTGATTTGTGGTTTGGATTTGATACTTGTGCTGATTGTGATTTGGTAGCTATTTGTGACCTTTCTGAATTATTGGTAACCTTTCTGAAGTATCTGTGACCTTTCTGAAGTGCCTGTGACCTTTCTGAAGTATCTGTGACGATTGCTTGTTGTTGAATTTGTAAAAGGTTGTCCAGAAAAGTGGTGAGAGGGATCCAAGATGGCGGAGCAACCAAGTCTAAACTTTGATGAAATGTTCGACAGAGAATTGGAAGCAGTTTTGGTGAGTGTCAACAATGTTATATGACGTACAACAGGAACAGTATATATTTTATTAGCAAAAAATAATAAAAATCCATAATGTAAGCATGATGATGCTTTTACTTTCCTGGAGAAAGTGTGGTTTGGGAAATGGGTGCAAAGTTGACCTCTTGGTACACGGTGGAAAGTGAGTAAGAAGGTCGATAGTAAGGAGCATGAACGCTCCAGAGATTGCTCAGGCCTGGAAGATGTAAAAGGTTGAAAGGTGAAGGGAATCGGTGGGAATTGAAGTTGGTGGGAGGGGAGGTGTAAAAATTGTTGTTGTTGTTGTTGTTGTTGTTCAAATTGGATAAGAATGTTTGTTGTGTAGGGATGTTGTGATGATGAGGCCGGAAGTCGCTGTTGAAATTAAACCCGTTCAGATAATTGCTGAAGAAAGGATCATAGACGGGATGATGAGGGCTGTTGAATCCGGGAGTGTCTTTGATTTCTCGGGTGAAGCGAACTTTTCGCTTGGAATCTTCCAGCTCGTTGGTTCGCACTTCGGGATAGTTATTGTTGTTGTAGAAACCGGAATCAGCTGGTAGAACGGCAGTGGAGATACAGCGGTAGGGACCGTAGTCGTCCTCAGTAAAGTCTTTGATTGTGAGGGTGGACTTCCAGGGATTTATGTTTGACACGGTGACATGGGGACCGAAGCCGTTGCGGATGTCAAAGTAGGAGCCGTAGGGTTCCACATTGTGGTGCCAGTAGATACCCTGCGAGATTTTTCCAGTGTATATTACAAGTTTCCTTAAGGTCCTTAGTATAAGGTCAAAGTTATATCTACTGTGTCCTTTCCATGAAGGTAGTGGCGTCGTTTCCAGTAAGGATATATGGAATTAAACATTCACTCACCTGGACCAAGATCATGTAGCGCTCGAACTGGCAAGTGATCTCAGCATCCCGTCCATTCAGTGTAATGAAAATATTCCCCGGAACACGAATCTGACGGTGATGATTATTAACTTCGTGCAAAAAAGAATGCGAAGGCTGCTGCTGAAGCCCGGGTGTCGGATAGTACAAACTATTAAACTTGGGATAACTTGCCGTCCCTGGATTGGGATAACTTGCCGCCCCTGGATTGGGATAACTTGCGACCCCTGGATTGGAATAAATTCCCACCCCTGGATTGGGATAGCTTGCCGTCCCTGGATTGTAAAAATTGTGGAAATTTGGCTGCTGTTGGAAAAATCTGACGCCGGCTGAAGTTATATTATTGCTGCCAACATTATTCAGATTGGAAGGAATTTGATACTCCTTGGCCGATGGTTTGAAATGTGTGGAAGAACTTGCGCTATTCACAATCCTACCATGTCCCGATGTTACCAGCCAAGTAGCGACCAAGAGTGGGATCAGTTGACACGACAACATTTTGACTTGAAGTATTGACAGGTCCCAATGAGTCCCTGCTTCATATATAAAGGCTCAATCTGCACCGGATGCTTGAGACAATTGAAGGAAATTCGATTTTTTTCTCTCTCCCTCTCCCTTCTCTCGTATAACTTTCTTACGAACAGATTCAATTGTGACATTCCTCTTTGTAGTGGGTGCATTACCTTTTGATCTTAATGGATTGTTATTATTATTATTCTTATTAATCTTTTCCTCCATGATTATAAGGGTCATCGACTGTCATTTCATTTGACTTCCAGGTCAGCTAATCCAGGTGAAAGTTTTTCTGAAAGTGTACAGTTTGATTAGCTGAGTCATTTTTGACCACGTGCTCACATATTCACGTCCCAAAGACTGACTCATGTGCTCAAGAATAAAGGTTCCTTAGACTGAAATATTGAGGTGCTACGGTCGGTTGCATTAAGAAGATATTACGAGCAGAGACATTGTGAAGATTTAATGGACCCAATGGGCCTAATTTTGATGCAATAGAACTGAACATGATGATGACATTGATTCCAATTACATTCTGAATAGTCACGGCCTAAGTTCACAGAGTTTTTTTTTCATTTTGTCCTCATCTCGTTGCGTTCATTTCCGGTGCTTCCAAGTCTTACGTATCTTCAACTTTGTATGATAGAAATGCGAATGCCTTTCTGAGCTCATTGCTCAATGTAGTGTACAGCGGAGAGGCCATGAGCCTGGGCCTTGTTTGCCGTCCGGATTTAATCATCAGCAGACTATGCATTTGCAAAGTGAACCACTTGTGTGTGCACAAGACGGAACTCTTTGTGATGCTGCTGGTTGACGGAAATCATGGTGCTGGCTCTATGGGAACTTTGGCTTGCGGAACTAGAATATAATTAGAGAGATGATGCTACGTGAAAGAAGAAGAAAGGAGGCTGTTAATCCAGTTAGCCCACGATGCATTATTGGTGCATTATATGCAGATGATATGAGGGGGCCTTTGATGATTTATTTATTCAACGTCCGTTTGTTTCCTTTGTGCAGGAAGAGAAGGCGAGAAGAGAAGCTGGGAAGCCAAGTGGAACGAAGGAGGAAGAGCCACTTAATTTAGAGCAACTTGAGAAAGTAAGAAAGAAATATAATAAATTTTTGGGAGCCGGAACGAGTTATTTATTCATGATTGTCTTGTTCATTTTGATACCTCAGGAACTTGCTCAGCATCCATTTTTTATGAAAGAAATGCCGGAGGAAGGACAGCCATTGCCACCGCTTGTGGAAGCTCTGCAACAGTTGAAGTACTCGGAAGATGACAATAGCAAAGAGGAGCTACTGGAAAGCTACAAACAGGACGCCTTATTTCAATTCAAGCTGAAGAAATGGCGAATTGCTACGCTCATCTTTACGAAAGCAATGAGCTATACGGATGATGAGTGGGAGAAGGCCAAATTGTACAACAATCGGGCCGCTTGTCAGTTTCATATTGAAAATTATGGCAGTGCCCTGAGGGACTCGGAGAAGGCCCTTCAGCTAGATCCCACGTATGCTAAAGCCTACGTCCGGGCTTTGAACTGTTCCTCCAAGTTGAACAAATGGAATCAACTCATTAAAATACACAAACAGTACAACAAGAGTGTCCAAGCTACAAAGGAACAGCGGGTTGAGATCGACAAGTTGTACTTTCAGGCGGTTCGCAATTCGGTGAGTTAATTATTTTCTTGATGGAGCTGTCTGTATTTTTTTGGAGCTGCTGCTGCTGCTGCATTCTAATAAAATGAAGCTGCTGCTGCGTTTTATTAAAGTAAAGCTGCATGAAATGAGCTTGCGGTTGCATTTTTTTTTGCAGAAATATGAAGCTGCACAAGAGAGGAAATCAGTTTACGTAAGAAAAATACAAGAGGAGAACGACACCAAAGTCCTTGAAGCAATCGGGAAGCGAGGGATTAAAACCAAGTCGAAAAGGTTTCTCAAAAGGGATAGCGAGTTAAGTAGCGACCATCGTGTTCAAATTACAACTGAATCGGAACTTATTTGGCCTGTACTGATTTTCTATCCGCATCTTGGAGAGTCTGATTTCATTAAAGAATTTTATGAAGGCGCTACGTGAGTACTATTCTTCATATATTAGTATATGGCTCAGTATGATATATATTTTGGCATAATGTATGTATGGCCTGATTTCTTTCTTCCAGGTTCCAAGAGGAGCTTGTGGAACTTCTTGAAATAAATCCTCCAAGTTGGGACGAACAGAAGGAGTTCATTATAGACAATGTGGATGTCTATTTTACCGATTTGGATGGCAAATATGTCAAAGTTCCACTTACAATGAAGCTCAAGGACGTTCTTTCTCATAAGAAGTAAGTTACGGTGTGACGTGGGCATGTTATTTTGTACATTTTTTTTCGTTTGTAAAAGCCACTTTGTTCCAGGTATGTCCTTCCGGAAAATGGTATCCCTGCTTTCCTTATGCTGGCACGGGGAAATCCAATGTGTGATATGATGGTGGCCAAGATGACAGACGAGGAGCTCTGGGATTAACTGACTGATCGAGTCGTATATACTAATGAGGTGTTTGTATGATGAATTTGTACTTTAAAATTGTGGAATACTTGTGCTGTGTTATTTTTGATGGTGAATAAATCTACGGCTTGTCAAAATGCAAGTGCGATTGCTAATAAAGGAACGGGGCTATTATATAGATATATTGATTTTATTTTTCTCTTCACAATAATTGTATAGAAATTATTGAGAATGAGTAAATTTGTTGTTGTTATTTGTTTATATAACTATAAATAAGTATTAGAACGACGTAATTTTAAATGAACAACTTGATATATATATACTTTAAAGTAAACATTTAACGAACAACATATAATAATAATATATAATAATAATAATAAATAATAATAATAGTGTATGAAGAGCTGTTAACTCTGTTAAGTTTTGAGGTAACAGTGATTATATAGTTTGCAATAATAGCATAACAAGGCTTTCGCTTCACTTCCACTGACTGGGTGAAACCTTTTGTGTGATATTATTATTATTATTGTTGTTATTGCAGCAGTTAAGTTGAGCGATGAGTAGGAGCATTTTTTTCCGTGCCGTGAAACTTGATACACCTAATGAACGTAGGTCGGATTCCGTGAGTGTTTTGAATTCTTCCAAATCAATTTCTTCCTCGAGGAAAGTGTCTACAAAGTAATAAAAAAAATGGCGATTTAAAATGTTATGCAGGACTTAAAATTGTTAGTCAGGGTGTAGTAGAGCTACTCATGGTTGTCCGGCTACTTACCAATATATTTTTCCAGCGAATTTTGTACAAAGAGAGAAGTTAAGTCCTGAGCTTTCGAAGTGTCTGTCTTAGCTGCAAAATCTAAAAGGTTTGATTGCTGCGATTGCAATGTAGGATGATGCTTGATGATTCCACTTGTTGTTGACTTGGTGTCATCTCCGGCCAGTGATTCGAATCCAGGGGAAAGGGACGATGATGACGAAGAAATAGATTGTGGGAACAAGCTTAGATGAGTCTTGCTAAAGCCATAGCCAGCCCATTCTGAATTTGGCATCCTATCCGTCCCTCCGACCTTTGTTTCGTACATTGCTGGCAAAATCAAAAAAAAAACAGTACAGTCAATGAGAAAGAACATTACAAATGTGTGGAAATAAAATGTTGTAGTTACCTCTCATAGCTGCCTGTCTGATCTCAGCACTACTACGTTCCCATCCTGGAGCTTTATTCGGTCCACCTTTAGACTCTTCCTCAAGTGTCTCCACCATTTGAACTGGTAACGGAGGTGGTAAAGAGCTTCCAATGGAGTAATCCCGCTCGTTAGTAAGATTATTATTATTGCATGACGACACCACACAGTAGGTTGGAGATCGTGACTCTGGTGAATCCGAAATGGGCGGACAAGTTGGCGAGTAGAATGAGGCCAGAAAAGGTGGAAACAAGGGCGAAGTTAGCATCGGAGTTGGAGTTAAGGACTGTGGGCTCAATGGTCCCACCAGTGGTGGGATATTTAGCATACGTGGTGGCATTCTATTGTTCGACGTTGGGGTGGTGCCTGGATGACAAAAGAGTTGCTTATTCCCAATAATTATCCAGGGATATATAAAATAACTTGATTAAGTTCCAGGTAAACTCACCCGGTCGAAGTCCATACGAAGACGGTATATTTACACTGTAATTATCTGTCAGAGTGAGAATCCGCTTACGGGCCTCGTAAATACTAGTTGTGTTCCGCTCGGATGCAATGATCTGAATAGTCCTTGACCGTCCTGGCAATGGTGGCGGAAGGGATGCATTAGACGCGCGATTATTACGATTAATTAGCTTAATATTAACATTCAGTTCCGATCCAATGTTACGAACGTAGTCCCAGTCTAGCTGGTGGTCATCTGCCAAATCAAAAATCATCCGCAGGGGAAGACAGCCCTACAAAAATTAATTTTAAGAGTCATTCATAATGCTGGAATTGAAGGTTCTAACTCCAGAGGACTTTTTGGCTTTCCTCACATACATAGGATCCTAAAAATAAGACAATAAAAAATAGCGACTTACAATTAACTGCTGACGAGCTAAATAAACGGCGTTCAACTCCCCGACTATGTACACTCGAGATCGTTTAATTTGCTGGATGTTGGGGTCCGTGAGATCAGGGAATATGATCTTGGCTCCAGTATTCGTCATGATGGCATGACAATTAGAGTCGTTCACTGAGCGCACAAAACTGTGCTGAACCGGACTTATCTCCATTGTCGATTCCACGATCAAATTCAGCTGAAATTAAAGTCCAAATTATTTTAATCTCCTCAGGAGCTTGCCCATAGAAACAGATAAGCACGAAGTACTTACCTGATTGTTGTTATTGTACCCACTAAAGTACTCAGCTAACTTAAGAATGGCGTCCTTAATTTTCGGCGCATCCACTTCACAACCCTTAATACTGATAGTAGTCTGACGAAGTTTATTCGGCGGATGAATATTAATGATGACATTATGAGTCGTCTGAAGATTGTCGATGAAATTCTGATGAGACTCGGCAATGTGATGATCGAACTGAATTGTTGGCAGGTTGAATTGGAAAATCAAAGGGCTCAGCTCCT
>JAQIWI010002246.1:0-12983 GCA_034698825.1 Deuterosminthurus bicinctus | reverse complement strand
ACCGACAAAGGCATTCACCTTCACATTCACACACACAGCATAGACCCTTAGCATACTGACAGCCAGCGGGCTATGTAAATAACATACAAGTAGGCTTCCCATTACATAGCATGGAAATAGAGTAAGTGAGTAGACTCGGAGTGTCACAAGTCTCATACCTTATCACACAAGTGGAGAGATCTCGTCGCATTCCAGTCTATGGTCGATGGTAATTATTTTGGATAGGCTCAAACTGTCTTCTATAGCGGTGGGACCATATTGCTGATGCATACAATAACGTCGGTTTTATCTGTAATTTTGGTAGCCTTCCCATGCAACCAGGCCAACTATAACCATTCAAATCCTATAACAGGACCTTATCTCTTCTATCTTATAGAATAAGGGCCATTGCCAACATGAAAAACGTAATTTCAATCAGAAAGTAGTGTTTAAAGATAGCCTCACGTTTTGTCATCAGTTCAATCGTTGAATTCTTAGACTGATTCTATTATTGGACAGGATGAAACTAAGCCAACCTAGATTTCCAGGCGTATATGACTAGTCGCAATTGGTTTGTTATTTTTTATTTATTTATTTATTAATAAGGCTTCTATACACCTGTGCATAAGCCTGTAAACCCAAGATCGTTACATTGAAAGAAAAATTAAATTATTGTGGCATTAGTGGTTTCACAAAGTGTGCATTGATAGTTATAAAAGAATGTATATTGTGTTCGCCGTCAGTGTAGTCCCATTACACTTCACGGTATTGGTCCCGTATTCCCGCTCTGTTCTTCATGGTCGTTTCTTTCCGCATACACCAAATCATCGCTCCCGCGATAGTCAGGCCGATGGTCGCCATTAGCCCGGCCAGGAAATACATGACTGTTGTCATCGTGTGGATGTCCTTGTTCCCATCACCGAACATCCAGTCGGTGAACTTGTCTATCCCCAGCGTAGTAGTCATTGTCATCATGGTTTTCGGGTCGAGCAGCTTTTTCAGGATGTGGGCTTCTGGTTGTGGTAGGTTGTCCAAGCTCTCATTGGTGTCCGTGGTAACGTTGGCGTCTATGGTCACATTAGTGTCCATCATTCCGTCCATATTAATCTGTGTCCTGATGGGTTCGGTATGGAATGGGCGGTAGTTATGGGGTATGCTAAGTTGTGAATCAAAGGGCAGGTTTAAGTGGTTGATTGGAATTGGTGTGTAGGCAAGACTGACTTTAATCGACGTTCAACCTCCTTTATATATGATGCAATGTTTATGTTAACACTCACAAGTATTTCCTCATTGCGTTATTCTACTGTAGTAATCCCGGAAGGTATTTTACTCTTCCTGGTTTTACCAATCCTATACTAGACAACACTACAACGGACGCAATATCTGGTTGAAGGCCCCAAGACCCAGCATCAGCAATATTGGTAGGTTGAACATAGCTAAGGATCCAATCACAGAGAAAACCGTGTAATTTTGCTCAAACGATAATGTTTGGAACTTTTCTAACCGGGTATGAAGACAGTTGAGTTTATAGTGCCCGGCTTTAGGTCACTAGTATACGTTGTGATTTTGTAGATCTGGCTTCCACTCTGGTCACGGCTCCGTCTGGGATTGTCCTTGTCAGTGTCTCGCATACAACGACTGATCAGTGCCTAGGATTACCTCCTGGGTGTCCTTAATTGTCCAGTCTCTTCTACGTCTTCTTCATTAACTTCACTGAGTCTCGTCTATGCTTTTCACTAACTTCACCAAGTGTCTTTCAAGCTACTGTGTTTCTTCATTTCAGGCGACTCTATAAATTCTCAATAGCGCACATTTTCTCTTCTGCGAAATGCCGTATTTTCGAAATTTGTAGCACTAGATTGCATAACTCATTTGTTTCATCCTATTCATGGCCCAAAAAGTCAAAATATTTGTCTTCATGTCATACTCTTTGTTGCAAGGCATGTTTCATAACTGCAGTAATTTTGCAATTCAGCAGAACGTGACTTATACCGTCAGTGGTGGTGTTGTTGCATATTGGACGTATCTGCTCTTCAGTTGAACTCTCTTGTATATTGATGCATAATCGGTCTTGTCGTAGTTGGGCAATGAGCTTCTTGTTTTGCAGTATAATATTTGATCGGAAATACCATGGCAGTTGGTCCCATCTCTCCCTCCTCTAGGCTTCTTTCTTCCCACTAGGCTGTTGTTGTTTTTGTTGTCTTTGTTGTTGCTCTACATCCTGGATTTTTAACATTTCTGCATACTGACTGTGTTTCGATGGTTCTAGCACATACTTGTCATGCTCATCTTAAAGCTCATTGATGATATTCACTCCAAATTACCCATAGTTTGGGAATTCCTCTGGTAGAGCTGTAAGCAGTCCATCCAGTCTAAGGTGACAAGGCCTTGCTTCACTTGTGTTATCCAGTTGTGCTCCCATGATGAGTCCTGTTGGTCCAGCTGAATCAGTTTATGGAAAATAATAAATGCATACCTGTTTGCTTCCATTCTTTGAATTGTCCCGATGAATTTGTTTGTTATCACTTCTCGAGAAGACTGGTTCACCACATTGAGTTCTTTTTAGGCAGCTTAAGCCACAGATGCCAGTATAATTCCCAGGCACAATAATAGATTCATCAGCATTGATAACCCAACAGTTCTCTTTTTGCTTGATCCAGCAGCTCCAGACCCATCATTCTCGTCATCGCTTTTCTTTTTGGTGTAACCTTCAGAAGGAAAAGGCTCATTTTTTCTCTTTTTTTATGGAAGGCTTCGTCCCAGGAAATTTTTTCGGATCAATCACATCCATTGATGCTAAAAATACATTCTTATAAATAAGTGTAACTGCTAAGTTATAGTTATTTTAAAAAAACTAAAGAAAATTTGGGAATGCAAATAAAATTGACAAGTCCGTCTTTAATATTCATCTCATTCTTTAAATTACAGTGAATCTAACTAAACTTATCAGTTTCCTGTGATAAATAAACACTGAGGCGGATGTTTGAATTTCGTAGGATTTCCCAAAATAATTGTATAGTCCACGTATTTTAATTAGTATGTACAAGCATATCGTTGGCCTTAAATAATTTAAGGGGTCACTGGAAATTCATTCCTGTTGAACCAAATCCTTTGGATCCCCGAAGCAATCCAGAGTTTGAAGTTCTTGCTTACTTTCTCTTCAGCTTGGTATCCTCATCGTGCCATAATTTAAATTAAAGCAAAAATAATCAATAAAAGTACAAAAATAGTTTATATGAACGCTCTTAAATTTTACATCTTCACCCCTTGAGGAGTGAACAACATACATCCTTTAAGAATAAGCTGTGTGATCTGCCGATCTGCAATTTATAGTCCTTCTGAGGATGGTTGAATAGGAATACAGACTTCTCCCTTGCAATCCCTGTCAATTATACCAGTTATTGCAAACAAAGTTTAATTATAATTTAATACGATCAAATAAACTCCATTTAACAGTTAACAAACTATGTACAAATAAATCTTACTTTTAGCAGGAATCCCATAGGTCACGGCGTCCTTGAGCGTGGGGTAATTAGTCCGTACATACAATCAGGCAGTTCAAACCGTAGGCTTATATGAATCACTACCAATCTGTCTCTGTAGGCTCGGTGCTACGATGCTAAACATGAAGTAACGACTAAAGTAATGAAGTTCGATCGAGAACGGTAATCCGAATGCTTGAATTAAGTGAGATAGCTAATTATGTCCCGATATGGGTTCTAAGATAGATGCAGTTTTATTTTTTATGAATGAAATGGTAGAGAGCAATACAAGGATTGGTGAGACAGTCTAGATTCACGGCTGCTTTATGCACTGATTTCTCTTAGCTTATATACAGACTGGGGTACTCTGTAGTACCCATAGTTTATGCTTACAGATTTCTTCGTCAAGGAAGTAACCTTGATCGAGGAACATCAAACAATAGCTATGTGATGATGCCACTCATATTGAAAAATGAAAAACATGTGATGGTGTCATTCTTATTGCTTAAACTTATTACTACGTATTAATTCACATACGATTGACGATTGCCCACGTAAGCATAAGAACTTATTTTTTTTAACTTAATATTGACCATGTGCACCATGTGCATAGGTCATTGCATTTATTGACTTGCATTACTACTACTGAAACACAAAGACATTACAGTGTTCGTCACGCTTTCTTACGGACAGCAGCAATTCAACTAAATTTAAATCTCAAAGTGTGTTCAGTAAGTGGTTAACTGAAATATAACATATACACCTTTACATATCATCCTCAATGTTCAATTAACATTCGTCTTCTCTGTCACTTCTGAACCTTTCGTTCCTTTCTAATGCACCTACATGTCATAACTACAGCGGCCACCCACACCATAATCATAAGTCCAAACATACAATACATTATCATCATTATCTTGTTGATTTCGGCACCACTACTGTTTCCAATTAGCCAGTCGGTGAGTTTGTCCAGTCTTAAGGTCGTCATTAGAGTCCCCGCAAGTTTTGGGTCCATTAGCTTCCCAAGGAAGCGGCCTTCTGGAATCGGCAGGTTTTCAAACGTCAATGGAATTGTTGTATTCGCCACTTCCACCTGGATCGGTAGTCCGGTCACATTAGTCGGGCAAATTCGCCAGGTTCCGCACAGAATCATCAGCTTCACGAATGGCACGAGCATTGTCCTTTTCCTTTCAATCATTAATAGCGGGCAAAATTAGATGTGAAAGTATCAAACGAATCGGAGCGTCCCTCGCCCAGTCTAGAACCTTTTATTATACTGATAGCTCTAATCAGTTTTGTACGTTGTGCAATATCTGCCCTGACAGGTGGGATGCTCTATACGTGCCCGGTATCCAGGTGTTCAAGCCAGTTGGTCCTATGAGTTGACTAGGTCCCAATGGGTCGTCCCGTTTGTGGTAACTGATAGATTTCACTTGTGACACACAGTAAAAAATTGCAAAATGAGGTTGGTGATCTCTACAGGCTCCTCCCATGTTGTCGCCAAAAACTCAAAATATTCATCTTTGTTCCATCCTCTATTGATGAGTTGTTGTGCTGACTTAGCAGTAACACTGCAGTCAAAACGGGCATGATTGGCACAATCGGTTTCGTCATTGTTGCATAAAGTACATGGAATGTCCTGTCGCTGGCTTGGCATTATAAGTTTTTTGCCTCGTAGACATAAACTGATGCTATCCTGACGTAATTGTGCGATCAGCTTCTTATGTTGCAACGAGAGGCTTTTTTTTAGATACCAGGGCAATTCACACCATTCGAGACTTTTTTCCTTTCCTTTCTTTTCTTTGGACCGAGCTGCTTGTATTTCGCCGTCTTCTACATATTTGTAATGGGCTATTGCTGGCTAATGACGCGTTCTAAAGAGTAGTCATCATGGTCTTTGAAGTGGTCGTGTATAATTTGCACATCGCATTCATGCTGTTCTAAAAACTCTTCATTGAGGCCGAGAGTAGACTGTCTAGACCGAAATTTGATAGCCCTTCGCGAACTTGGGTCACCCAATTATACTCTCAGTTGGGGTTTATTTTTCTCAATTTCTTGAGCCTGATTCTTATTCTTCTGATCTTGTTCCTCAAGTCTTCGACTGAGATGTAGTGCAACGGTATCCAAAGATTGCACCGTTGCTTGTAGCTTCTGAACAGTGTTCATGAGGCACACAATCTCTGGAATCTCACCGAGATTGACAGGTGGCATCCTTCCTGGATCATCATTGGGCAACCCTTCTGGGTTATCTTCATGTTCCCTCCTTTAACCATAAGGGGGTCACTCTGAGCCAACTTCTATGGCATCTCCCTTGATGACCTCATCTTGGAAAGGGGCTGAGTCGTCTTCCGACTCAAGCATCTTTTCCTCGTCTTCGCGAGAAATGGAGGAGCACTCCGGGCTTTCCTCCAAGGATAAATGCTCTGGGCACTCCTGGTCCATCGTCTCTCTGAAAGATAAATCGACATCGAAATGGAATTGGACCACTACTAGGTGCACTTTTCCTTTCCAATTGTTGCTGGAGACGCCTTCTTATTGCATCTTCTGCAGGTTTATCTACCCTATCCTGCAAGAATTGGTCGGGTATTTTCATCCTGACCGCTTCTTGTCTTGTCAGAGGAATACATCCTGCATCCTCATCTTCATCATTATCTGATTCAATAACATGGTTCTCATTTCTTACGAAAGGAATTGCCTCAATCCGTTCAGGCTTACCTCAGGAGGATCAACCTGTTCCTCCGTAATGGCCTTTACATGCTTTGTTTCCTTGAGAGCACCGCTCTAAGTGAGAACTTTGAACATTTTATTAGAATGTTCCCCAAAATCAAGAAATCTTCCTATTTTACCTCTATTTTCATTCTTATTTGTGACTGATTCGTCAATATAGATGACCCTTGTACCAAAAGGCATAATGTAACTTACATTCTTGGGGTGTCTACCCCAGAATGCTTCAAAAGGGGACTTATTCCTGGACCTCCTACACACTAACAAATTATGCACATGAACATGTAACTGAGCTGCCTCTTTCCAGTATTTCTCTGGAAGGCCAGAAATGGTTAGAAGAGCTCTAATGCCCTCCTGGTTAGTTCTATTCTCACGTTCCACTACAGAATTCATCTGCGGAGTATAATTAGGAGACTTATGATGCTCCATCCCTCTTGTAGAACATAATTGCTCAACCACACTATTAACATTTTCCGTACCATGATCGGTTTTCAATGCTTTTACCAATGTTTCTCGTTGGGTGAGTACCCACTCAACGTGTGCACAGATGCATCTTGTTGCCTCATCCTTTGTTTTTAGCAAATAGAGAACTTTATATCCGGTTGCATCATCATTGCAAGATATATTTGCTCTTGTCGGTAGCCATCTTATTGCCACTAACTGCCAAGTCAATATGCCACCATTCACCAGGTGCGTAATCATTTGACAATGGCTTTCTAGGGAAAGGCTTTTTAATGGCCTTTGCCTGAGAGCAGCAGAGACAATCAATGTCCTCTTTCAGATCTTCGATCTGAATTCCTGTTATTGCACCGCATTTAACAGAGTCTCTTATTTCCTTCAGGGACATGTGGCCGAGCCACCATTGTGAGGTGTTGATACCCTTTCTGGCGTTGAATTGCCATCACAATGCCCTCCTCAGGCTCTTTCAACAAGAGAAAGTGAGCATTTCTTGCATCATCTTTCACTGCCTTCGGACGTACTTTCTGTAAGTCGTCATTCTTATAACAGAATGCCTGAAGGTCTTTTTAAAATACCACGCCGGGTGCCTTTGTTCAAGTTCTTCCAAGAACGTGAGCTCTGAGAACAAATTCCAAACTCCGGGAATATGTTTTACATTTGTGAGGGTGAAAGGTCGCCATTTGCCTCCCATATAGGCATTTAATGCAACCGTTCCTTCCCCAAGAACTTGCACATTTTTACCTACCGTATTCATTCCTATTGGATTTCTATATTCCCTATAGTGTGTGAACCAAGCACGGTTACCACACACATGTGAGCTAGCACCGCTATCGCTCAACCACTTTTCCTCTGCGGGAAGTGCACTAAGGAAGCCAAAGGCATGGTCAGAGCGATCACCTTTCTTCCAAGTTGGTTTAGCCTTACTCGTAGATGGTGAGGCTTCACCAGATTTCTTAGGACAGTAGGCTGCAATGTGGCCTACCTGACCACAAGTGAAACAAGTTCTGTCGGAACGGTGAGCTTTCTGCGCACCATCCCAACGTTTGCTTTTACTGCCACCTCTGCCTCTACCTCTTCCGCGTGCAATCCCTCTACCACGGAAGCTGCTATGCCTTGCTTGAAAGGCCATAGCATTACCCTCATTATCGGGTTTCTTCTGAACCTGTCTCCTATTAGTTTCATAAGGAACTCATTGTCAGCCTGGTCCAATCTCATCCTGAGATTTGTTGAGGACAGATAATCCAGCATCCTGCTGGCTGTCCTAAAGGTCTTGAACCTTCTCGGGAGACTCAATAATACTCGTTCATTGAAATCCAGGTCACCCAAATCCTTTCCTACAGCTATGAACTCTTGCCGCATGGCAAAGAGGTCATCAAAGATTTTCACCCCAGTAGCCTCCTTTTTAGGCACATACTGGTTGAATCGCTGTTGCGTCAACTGCTGATTAATGGCACTCTGCGCAGTGCAGGTGTTTTTAAGATACTCCCACATATCCTTGGGACTTGTCTTGTTGACAATCTGACTTATGAGTCCCACCAACGGTTTTGAGTATTAACTCACAAACCAAGGCGCTCTTTTTGAGATATTTATTTCCCGCCTCAATTTTGCCTAACCTGACAATATCTGAATCATTCGAATCTGGCCCAGCCGGGCAGTTCTATGTTAGCATATCTTGCAACTCCTGTCCCATCAAGGTGAACTTGAGCTGGGACGACCATAGAATATAATCACAAGGCTTGTTAAGTTTAGTGATTCCATTTGCCTCCAACTGCCTTATATTAGTTGGAGCCTTGGCAGCCATATTGATTATAACCATCCTGGCTAAAGCCTTAGATATGCTGGGCGTGGTCATGCATTGTGTGCAACCTGTACAGCTGCAGGGAGTGACACCACACTGTGGGCACTTTGCGCATGTACGGGGTTGGCACCGCAGGTGCCACATGTACACGTACAGGGATTTGCTTTGCATGTACCACATGCACATGTACACGGATTTGCATTACATGTACCACAGGTACAAGTACACTTACTTGGATGTTTAATGCACGTTGTACAATTTGGACATACGCACTTCTTGAAGACAGCTTGTTTGCAAATCGGACAGTTTCCACACTTGCAACCCATTCTTACTTTGTTGGAAATTTTGCAATTACCACAACTACAGTCGTTGGGTTTCTTTTGACAACTTGTGCACTTTGGGCACCCACAATAATTGGGCTTTTTGCTACAAAGGCAACAATCATTGCATCCGCAATTTGCATCATCTACCGCCTGGCAGACTTTGCAAACAGCCATCGTTTATTTCTACCTGAAATAAACTGGCTTACTGAATCTAAAAAAAGGGGGGGGGGTACTCGAACAATTGATAAACGCTTTATTCCCTTATAATCTCTCCAAGATTATTTGCACACTATATGAAATTGCTACAAGCAATCCTGATTTCAAACTATCCTAATCCCAATGGGATTTTATACAGGTCAATTGAGGTCAACTAATAACTCTTGTTTCCGATTTGCAAGCTGCTTATATTTGCGGTGCGCTTCGCTCTTAACCTCCTTGTACTCTATGGAACTCTTCCTATTTGAGTGCAAGCAAGGTAAATACGTATATGCAACGCTGAAAAGAAGTTGCTTCGGCACTTCCAGTAAGAGTACTACAGTTGATTCCTAAAGGGGTACCTTACAATTGTACTACCCTTTAGTTCTGACAGATTTATGAGTAATCACACAGTTATTACTCACTGTCAAAATTTCACTGTATTTCAGGGGTACCTCTCCTTTCGTACAACCCTGTATATCCACAGGATACCTCAAACAGTGTATAATGAGCAACAACACACGTTGAGGCTCCACTGTTGAGTAAATTTTACTATTATTCACTTACAGGGGTACTCAAACCTAGTACACCTCCCTGCATATTAGCAGTCTTTTATGAGTGACAACGCACGTTGAAACTCGCTGCTTTAATTAAATCCTTATCCTGCAGGGGTATACTTACTTGTGTAACCACCCTGTATATTTTTCACGAAATATCTCAAGCAGTGTTGGATGATCACAAACGCACGTTGATGGCTCCACTGCTGAGTAATATTATTCACTTACTTTCTTTACAGGTGTACGATACTATTGTACCACACTGTATATCACACAGAATACTTAAATGCAGTTTAATTGAGTGACCAAGGGGCTTGAAAACTCACTGCAAAACAACCTTCACTTTTACAGGGGGTACTAGAACAGTTACACCACACTGCATAGCACTAGCAGTTTATTATAGAGTAATAATGCGTGTTAAGACTCACTGCCGAGGAAATTCCTCTAATGGGAGTTCCTTCTATTCCTTCAGGGGTACTAACAAATGCACTACCCTGTATCTACTTGCTTGGATCTATTGCAGTACCACAAGCCTTTGCTTTATGGGACACTAACTGCAGTATAATGAGCGATCAAATTAATATCGAAAGCTCCCACAGCGGAAAATTCCTTTTATTAGGAGTTTCCTATTTTATTCTTATAAGTGACCCTAGTCAGATGAAGCGTCCCCTACCTAATCACTTCTGCCTTCCCTAACAAAGCAATAATCAAATGAACCACTCTGGGTTAAATTTGACTTTCCTACACAGATGCACCTTTTGCCTAAATTCTCTATACTCAAGTGTCCACTCCGGGATCACTCAGAGAATTATTATTCCTTATTGTGTCCGTTCTGGGTACACAAGGAATACGCCCCCTTGTCCACACTTGAAGATCAAGGGGAATTCTCAAATTGCTCCGCAATTTTGAGAGTCAAAGCTGTATTTTCCACTCCGGGAATTAAGCTTGACGGTGTGCCTACCAGGTCACACAAGGCTCTGTAGTACTCCTCACTACTAGCCTTTTTACACTCTACAATATATATTTTTTTCCTTGTTAATAATGGTACGTACCTTTTTACTATGGGCGTTGCCTTGCTGACAGGGATTCATCCACAGGTCACTCACTTGAACTCCTACCTGGAGTTCCACTCAGGATCTTGTAGTAAAACCCGGGCCCTGGGTTTCACTATAATCCTTCACTTACACTTTATCAAGATTCCCCCGTCCGGGGAATCACGTAGCACCGAGCACTTTCGTGCTGATAACGTAAGCCGATATTTCCCTACTACATGAACTCAAGGAGCTTTAATGACAGTAAGTATAAGCTCAGGGTGCGAGTGCTGGGTGAGGAAGTGAATATTCATGACAAGTAATAAGAGAGCAAGAGCAAAGGATTAGTTGTTCCCACTTGGGGAGATTAAATCCGATTGATTTTAATAATGATAAGAAAGAATAAAGAAGACAGAGCATACGAATAAACATCATGCTATGTAAAGTCAAATTTCAAATAAACGCCCCTCTCACGAACGCATAGTCATCATAGTAATGCAACATCTATAATAATTATTGTCAACATAATCACAACAATAATAACTGGAATGTCATCTCAGCATTCCTACAAGAATTCCAAATTTAAGTAAAGAATTTTATCATTCTCACATGGAGGACAGATTATCGAGCATCCTGCGGGCAGTTATTAAGGTATTTAACCTTCTTGGAAGACATAGAAGGACTCTCTCATTGAAGTCCATGTCTCCCATATTCTTTCCTACTGCTATCAACTCTTGCGTCATTGCAAAGAGATCGTCAAAGATTTTGACCCCAGTAGCTTCATTTTTCGGAACATACTAATTAAACCTCTGTTGCGTCAACTGTTGATTGATAGCACTCTGCGGAGTGTAGGTGCGTTTCAAATGGTCCCACATGAGTTTCGGAGTTGACATATTTATGATCTGAATCTTACGAGTTACCCCTACTGTCTTGAGAATTAACTCACTGACGAGGGCACTCTTTTTCAGATACTCATTGACACCGTCAATTTTTGCCATCCTAACTATGTCAGAGTCGTTCGAAGTTGGTCCCGCTGGGCAGTGTGTTGTCAACATGTCCTGCAACTCTTGACCTATCTGGGTGAACTTGAGTTGACTGGACCACATTATGTAATCACTAGGTTCATTGGAGCCCTGTTCGCCATATTGCTATTAGCCATCCTGGCTGCAGCTTTGCATATGCAAGGCGTTGTCACCACACCGTGGTCACTTTAAACAACTACAAGGTGTGGCATCGTAGGTACCACACACACACTTGTACATGGGTTTGTTTTGCTGTACCACACACCCATGTGCATGGTTTTGCATTACATTTGCTCATAAAATTCACCACAATTTCTGAGTCTAAACTTTTGGTTCCACTCCGGGAGTTAAGCTTAACAGTGTGCCTCACCGAGTCGCACAAGATACAGTAATCCTTACTGCTTGCATTTTACACACTAATAATAATAACCTTGATATTCGTACGTACCTTTTGTATTCCAAGTTGACAAAGTTCTCTTGGCACACAGAATTTCTTCCTCACAGGATTCCCTTGTCACTAGGATTTTTGCAACAAACCCGGGCAATTTAAGAGTTGCTGCAATTTCCTTACTTCACTTAGTGAATTCACTTTCAAATTCCCCTTCTGGGGAATCCCGTCGCATTTGAAGCACACTCGTGCTGATAACGTAAATGCACAATATACTCAGGGCTTAGTACGACTATACTATGACAAAAGCGATAGTGAACGAAGATGATAATAATGAGATGACAGCGAGCAGGAGAGTAGTTTCCTCAAAGGAAGATTATCGCCGATTGATTTATTATAATAGAATAAAGGAGAAAGAACGATTCGAACATAACCCCATCACTTTCAATAACAACCAAAGTCCATAATAATAATTAAGTCGTCCCATTTGGCCAACACCTATAACCATGGTTACCAAGCATGACAATGTCCTAGATCATATATTGCTTGAACATCATATTAATAGTTTGCTAAGATACCAGTCATTAACCGCATAACTTCCGTAAACATGAACCTTAACCATTGAAAGAATTTTTTCATATTGGTTCGTGGTACTGTTGGCCGGGAGCGAGTTGATGAAGGAGATGTTCCACGGGGCTAACAGATGTTTGAGAAGACCGTCGGCTGCGAGGGGGGCTTGCAGTGGTTGGACGAGTTTGGTGTTCCCGATACAGTTGTGCCAAAACATTGACATAGAGAGAGTCCATCGAGAATCGGAGAGTGATTTCCCTGACCACGTCCAATATAAAAATAATGTCCAGATTTGGGTAGAGGGGATTGAAAAACATAGATTCAGAAGATTTTTTAACTCACCGGGTGTCCTGGTTCGGTGAAATCGGGAAAAACATATTTTAGGTGGGAACCTGGTTTTCTCTGGAACGCGTAAACATATCGGGATGGTTTTTTCACTAAAAAATAGCTCAATG
>JAQIWI010002245.1:0-12984 GCA_034698825.1 Deuterosminthurus bicinctus | reverse complement strand
TAGAAGAAATCAATATAACTCACAATTGCCGAAGTAAATGGTTTGAGCTTTGCAGCGGAACTGGGAATTATATCAATCACATTAGAGGCAAATATTATTTAGCATAAAATTACTAGAAAAAATTGAAGCGCTTATCTAGATGGATGCCAAGGTTTTCAGGCAAGTCCACTTGTCTTCAATTCCAAGCCATATAACTTGTGGAGAGAAAGCATTTTACAGACATTTATGCCAGAATTTTAAGAGCCAGAATGATCCTCATCAAAAAACTTGCCAAAATCATCAAAATAAAAGTCACGTCTTGGAAAAAGCAAGCTTTGAACAAAATTCAGATAATAAAACAAGAGCCAATAGACTAACTTGCACTTTGTTTGGTGAAGGATGCACAAACTTTAGGGAAAATATTTCTATCCCCTGTCCAGATACCTGGAGTCCCTCAGAAGTAGTAGCCATTCCTTCAAAAGGCCTCCACATGTATATCCCCGGTGCCCTTGTATTTATTGTTATTGCTCATTGACCTTTTCAGAATACAAATAAAAGTTGTACTTAAAATGATTTTGGTATTATTAAAGTTTAGTAAACGAGGTGAGTACGTGGGCATTCCTTGGGCAAGAGAGCCGCCACGAGTTTATTTTGTGGTGGAAATGTTTCCGGCATCATATCCAGTACCGTCTTAATGGCAGAACAGCTCTTCGTTCTCAATTTTGGTTGCATCCAAATTATTTATTTGACTTGATTTTTTTTTCAATGTTGCAGTGAGAACTGATCTAAAGCTACGTAATTTTTGCAAAGGCAGCAGCATAAGCAATAGGCAAACGTATTCAATAATGCATCCACGACCAAGAAAATGGAGATCAAATCATTATCCAGTGAAAGAGAAAGTTATGCCTTCAGTGTCATGTTACATTAATGGTCGTGAACTCCATATTTTAGTAATTAATTTGGCTTAATCTGATCTTTAATTAATCTTTATTTAAATTTCATTTTCCAGTAAAAACCATGGCAGCTTTTACATAGATTGACTTGATTCAAGAGTGACCTTGAGTGACCATAGCTAACCAAAGTAACCTCCACATCGACCGTGATGAAATCCTCGGTGTAAGCATCGTCTGCTGCAGCATTGAAAATGTGAGAAACATCGGGCTCCATGGTGCCGACAAAAGCCTTATTGATTCAATATAAAATAAAATTCATTTTATCAGAGGCTTCGTAATGGTTCGTAATGAATTAGTAAAATTTCTAAAATTGCTACGACAAAAATAATTCAATTAACATTTACCATAACGTGGTTCCAAATCACCCCCATTATAGTCTTCATCGTCGCCATAGTCCTCGTCCAGATTGCTCTCCTCCTGAAATTCCTCCTCCTCCTCGCCCTTATCTTCTTCAATGTCATCTTCATAATTCCCTGATGTTGATGCAGAATCAATGGAAATAATTGTCAAGTTAAACAGGACTAGAAAACAGCAAAACTTGAGGGACTGTTGGGAAAGCGTCAGCATTGTAGCTGAATGTAAAATTGTAGAGAATGTATCAAGTTACTACGGGCAAATGACAGGACAATTGATTTTTGAATGCTCGCATGAATAATGAACGCCCTGAGGAATATTTGCGGAACCTTTTATATCGAGCAGGCTGCTATAAGAAATGGGGGATTACAAATAAAGTGGGATTTCCTTGAACAAAAATAAAACCTGAGCACCTCTGACAGTACGAATGGAATTTTCCCCCGAAATTAGACCTTTATGGGGGACATTGATACATTAAAATACTGGAAAGGAACTCGGGAAGTCCAAGATACTTTGAAAGACATCAAGCCTTGAGGGGCCCTAGGAAAATCCCTGTTTAAATTTCCACAATTGTATCCTTTAATTAACCCCCAACCAACGCATATTTGTAAGAATTAAATTTATTTGTGAAGAAGAGCAACATCAGTTGGACTCGAAAAGCCAATACGGCCCATAAGGAATACATTGCATGTACGCTATAGTATAATGCACATATATACGAAGGGACATGAAATCCTCACAGCTTTCCATGTGTGTTTCTATAAGAAAATGCAACTACAAACGAGATAGAAATTAATTTGACATGTATGCATAACTGCACACAGCAACGACCCTTTCTGTAGCGAAGTGTTGAGACGATCAGGTGAAGGGTAGGTAGTAGAAGGGAGACGAGCTTGTACTGCCAACGATCTTTGGCAAGGAAAGCCAATGATGAGCCCTCGCTCGCCATAAAACTTTGTAGTAAAATCCATGAAAGTCCCTTTCTGCAAAGAGCTTTGGCAATAAAATTTGTACTGACCCCCACATAAGCCTAAAAAAGTCAACCCTTCATCTCAAATAGCAGAGAAAGAGACACACAGAGAGGAGCGTGTGAGAAAAATGGCGAGACATAAACTTGCTCCACCGTCCCAGCCGTGCAGTCAGTCTGGGATTGGCTTCCCTCCCGGCAGCAGTTGATACAGAATACAGAAAGTGTCTGTAGTTGGAAAGAATAGGACTGGAACTAGTTGGATAATCTACACAAGAAACAAATAAACGAATACAGTGGAAGAAGCAAAATAATTAGAGCTTCAAGTCAAAGAAAGTTATACTGGAAGAAAGGTGTGGCAGGAATTTGTGGTAAACTTATTCCACCAACCATGAAGTTTTATCTGAGGCTTTTCTTCTCAACAGCTACTAACTAAAGGTAGAAGGAGATTACGTTGTGCATCATTATTATTACGTTATTGAACGGGCCTTGTTTGCTTTACTCAGTTACAGAAAAAATTAATCGTAGGGGAAGAGAAAACTTAAACTTGAGCTCCAGTTAAGTGAAGTGTCATGCGTTATTTCTGGACTTTTATTTCAGGCTTTGGTATCCATACGAATAGCTCTGAGGGTCAAAGGACGTAGTTTTGACTGTGAGTCCATTGGAGCGGACAAGATTAGATTCCACATTGTACTTCCACCATGCTACACCTGACCAGAAGATGGACGGGATTAGTATAGCTGACTGAGCCGTGCAGTGTACCTGGGGCCATGAACAAGATTCATTCTATCCCATTGAGCATTGAGCAGCAAGAGAAAAGCTTAACAGATGCAGCATAAGGCAACATAATAATTTGGCGAGAGTTAGAACCTCTCACTCATCTCCTTGTAATCTTATTGCAATTCTATTGGCTGTCATATGAGCATTGCAATGATTTATATTTCTTGCCCATTGTAACTCTATTGTTTCTTCATACGCAGATTCCTACGTGAGGATTGACCATATATGGTCAGAAGATAGCGCCGTTCATGGCCGCCATGTGATGTCGCTCCTGGTACATTAATGCAGCCTCGAGTTTCCTCATGAGGATATTGCCTCATGACGACAAAATGCAGTCGACGGGCTTGGCGACCCCGGCGCCGCCAAAGAATCACAGCCAAAGTTGTCAAGAGCAACATACCAAAATAATTATAATATAAAATAATTCCAATGATGTACCCTAGGAGTTTGTCTTACTAGGAGTGTCATAGGGACGCCAGTGGCGCAACAACCAAAAATTACCCGTGTACAAGACTAGGCGTTTAGAAATTTCTTAGCATTAAGATTTTCCACCATTAGAGCTACATATACATGGGCTCTTCTAGTCGCGGCATGGCTTACATATCGTTAAATAAAATAAATGATAGCCTGATTTCTGAACTGAATATCAAAACTTTCCGCGAACTCGGGATAAGTTGCGGAACATGATCAATTGGTTCAGAAATTTCACAGTAGTCGTGAGGTAGTAAAGAACATCTTTGATAATAGAAAATGGCCAATAACATGTGGATAATCTCATAGGGAACAAGATTAAGTTCAATTCACTCAAAGTTTCTTGTTGTTGAATTAATGGTAAGATACGACAAAAAGTGAGAGTAATACGCCTCATATTTCGTAAAATAAACCCATTTTGTAATGTGTCTGCGCGCAAATATTTGCAAGCGTTCGTGTTATCTTATTATGTTAACGTTACGCGCCAAACGTTGGTCATTGTATAGTTCGATCTAATGTTCGTAGGGTTAACCTCTCGCTGCGGTTGCTCGTTGTAAAACGGCATGGCAGGACCTTGGACCAATGGAGCACTTCCCAGGAGACTCTTGAGCTCGGTGTAAAGGAACCTGAGCGCGTAGAAGGCAACATGAATCAGTTTTTTACTCAGCGACATTGTTTTGTGGAAAAGATGTATTGTTAAGTTTTATTGCAAGTTTGGTATTATTATGCCACGTCGGACAAGTTGAGGGATGAAAGTCATACTTGCCAGAAAATTTGAATTGAAGATATATGGCAAAATTCAAACACTGATTGTAAATGAACATTGATGCATGAAAACAATAAAGAGGAACTCGGGGAAATCCAAGATAACTTGAAAGACAACAAACCTTGAGGGGCCCTAGGGAAATCAAACTTCAATTTTCCTCAAATGAATCCTTTAATGGACTCACAACAAACCCATATTTGTAAGAATTAAATTAAATTTGTTAGCAGAGCAGACATCAGTTGGATGTCAAAAGCTAAAATGGCATATTAGCAATTAAATTACATTCTCTCGGAACTGGGTCTATTAACAGAGAAATAAATGCATTATTGCCATCATAATCGTGAGCTTTAGTACTAAAAGTGCTTCACTAAATTGAAAATTCACAATTCGGTATGATCAAGAAAATCAGGCAGCTTCAATAAAATTAAACTACCTTGTTCAATGTAGGGAAAATCCTGGCCACACAAAACCCAAACCCCCATACGATCCAACGGTAGGCTTTCAAATTGTAGACATTTGTGGAATTAAAAATTACTGAATAGCTTTAGATAGGTGCCTGCGAAGTGAATATTTCAAAAGAATTCAGTCGACGCTTCCATGGGCCATGAAGCCTAAAATGCATTTGGTGTGTAAAAAGTTTATAATGTGAGCGATTGGAAGTTTCAAATTCCCAACACTGTTGCCTAATGAGCACAAGTTATTGACAAAGTTGGACTTATTAGAGGTAAGCAATACCAATCAAGAGAGAAATAAAAGCAATATCACTCACAATAGAGCTAGGCAATATCAATCACAGTAACAGATGCAAACTAACATTTGCATTTTACTAAAAAACTGAACCGCTGATCTTGATTCATGCCAAATAGTCAAGGCAAGTCTACTCCTCACACTTCTGTTCAATTCCTAGCCATAACTTGTGAAGAGAAAAATCTCCCATGACAACGCAGAATTGTAAGAGCCATGGACGTCCTCGCCCAAGAACTTGTCAAATTCGTCCAATCAAAAGCAGCGGCTTGGAAAAAATTAGCTCGGAATAAAGTTCACGCAATACAACAACATCCAACCGACTATCTTGCACTATGTTGTATGAAGGATATGAAAACTGTAGGGAAAATTTTTCTATCTCCTTTCCAAATACATGGAGTCCCACACAAGTGGGATGAAATACAACTGATTCCTTCAGAAGGGCTTCACATGCATATCCCAGATGCCCTTTCCTTTATTTTAGTCATTAGAACTCTGCTGATGTTATTACTAGTTTTCAACCAAAAACTTTTCACCATGAGGGCCGCCAATTTTACAACCGATGGAATTTTTTACTTGCTGGTGTCATCCGCGTTTTCCATGGTCACTTCCTTTCGTTTATTTCTCCGAACAAAGAGAAAAGAACTCAGCTGGTTTTTCAATCAGACCTTGAATTTACACAAGACCTTTTCAGGTGATAGTTTTTCATACTCACTGTAATATTTTTACAATACAGTGGCTCACATCTTTACAGTCTGAATTCGGTGTTTTCAGATCGTGCTCTTGGGGGCAAAAGTGTCCCCGACGCTTTTGGAACTGACCCATCCGTTCTAATGCTTCTCTATCTTGCTCTACAAGTCAAATTCCTGTGCCCTGCATTCCTTCTTGGACTCATAGTCTCAATCAGACATTCACCAGTGTGGCTACCTTCTAATCCAGTTGTCAAAAGTTGTATGGGAGAGATGGTTCCCTCAGCGGTGTTTTTAGCTGCTGATTTCTTCCAAATTTGTACACTTTTTGCTGATCTATTCGTTGGGGGTATCATACTAATTGCGCCTCTGTTTATGGTGCTACTTAGTATTCGCTGTCTCAGGTGAAAGATGAATATTAAACATCGTCACATCAATATATTCAAGAATTCGGTAAGTGTTTCATCATTATTCCCTTATAACAATAAATAGATCAGACGAACTTAGCAAATTGCACTGGAGAAAACGGCAAACGTATCTATGCACAATTGGAGCTTCTGAACAATACTTTTGGGGATGCAGTCAAAATTGCTGTGCCGTTCATGTTTTCCCATGTGACTTCAGCTGTTGTAGCAAGTCTAGTTATTGCTATCAAAACTGCAGGCATGGGACGTTCCTGGGGTTTACCTGCCTTCGCTACCTTAATAGCGTTCAATTATGGCAGTGCGTGCTTGATGATTTTAAAACTAGTGGAATCACTAGAAGCGGAGTCTTTGGACCTGTTGGTTGACCTCAAAGTTGACATTGCTACGAAGTTGAAAAGTAGGGGCCTGGCGGAGTTGCTTACGAGAAGCAGACCGGCTCGATATAACATGGGAAATTTTATGGTCATTAAGAGTGGTACAGCTTTGGCGTGTGCAATGGCGATCCTCGATAATACCGTATCGGGTATCGTTATGGTTGTCCCAACACCCATATCCTACTTTTTTGATTTGACAGTTACGTAATATTTTTGTTTTCATTTGGTTGATGGATAAGCAAGTTGCTCAAAATGATGCAGAAATAAATAAAAAATGTAATAGTGACTGTATTTTGTTGATCAACCACAAAAATATTCCTGCACATGCAGAATTGTTGTGGAACAATACATGTGTGCCGCAAGGAAATTGGTTGCTTCTCTTTAAACATTCCAGGGACTTCTTCGTGACATGCACACAGTCACAGGACCTTGGGCATTCAAATTCCTTGACTCATCGCAAGGTAGTGGATACAAGTGTGCAGTAATTGCTTCATGCCAATCCATGCAGATATACAGACCAAGGGATATGAACCCTTCCCATGTGTGCATTTTAATAAGAAATGTATGATTTGCAAAAGTGATAAAAATTAATTTGACATGCATAAATGCACACAGCGACGACCCTTTCTGTAAGCGAAGTGTTGAGGCAATGAGATGGAGGGTAGAAGTGAGAAGAGCTTGTGCTGGCAAAGGCAAACGCTTCAAAGGGATTCAAGGCATGCACAACTGTTAGCTGCTTCCTTCTTGGACAATCTTTGGTAAGGAAAAGCAATAGTAAGCCCACAATCGCCATAAAACTTTATAGCGAACAACACTAAAGTAACTTTTTGCAAAGAGCTTTGGCAATAACATGTGTGTAACGACCAAAACAGAACAGAAGCCTAAAAAAAGTCGAGAGGGAAAGATAGCTGACAGAGAGGAGTGTGTGAGAACAATGGCGAGACATAAACTTGCTCCACCGTCGCACCCATTCAGTCTGGGATTGACTTCCGTCTCGGCAGCCGTTGATGTAACATTACAGAAAGTGTCTGTAGTGGGAAAGAACAGGATTGGAACTAGTTCGATAATCTACACAAAAGACAAAGCGAATACTGTAGAAGCAGCAAAGTTAGAGCTTCAAGTCAAAGAAAGTAAAGCATAGTTACTGGAAGACAGTTAGGGCAGAAAGTTCGTGATAAATTTATTCCACCAGCCATGCAGTCCATCTGTGACTTTACTTTCTTCTCAACAGCCCTGAACTAAAGGTAAAAGGTGACTTTGCACTGCATCATTATTATTACTTTATTTAAAAGGACTTTACTTACTTTACTCAGATACAGAAAAAATAGAACAGAATGTTATTTCTTGAGACTTTCTTTCTAGGCTTTGTAATCCATGTAAATAGCTCTGAGGGTCAAAGGACGTAAACTTTGGCTGTGAGTCCAATAATGGGGCGGCTGACGGGATTAGATTTAACATTCTTACTTCCACCATTCTACACCTGACCAGAAGATGGACGAGATTTAAATATACCTGACTGAGCTGGGCAGTGTAGCCTGGGGCCGTAAATAAGATTCATTCCATCCCACTGAGCATTGAGCAGCAATAGAGAAGCTTCACAGATGCGACAAGGTAATAGTATAATTATTTGGCAAGAGTAAGAACCTCTCACTCATCTCCTTGTAATCTTATTGCAATTCTATTGGCTGTCATATGAGCACTGCAATGATTTCTATTTCTTGCCCATTGTAACTCGCTTTGTTTCTTCATACGCAGATTCCTACGTGAGGAGTGACCATATACAGTCAGAAGATAGCGCCGTTCATGGCCGCCATGTGATGTCGCTCCTGGTACATTAATGCAGCCTTGAGTTTCCTCGTGAGGACTTTGCCTCATGACGACAAAATGTAGTCGACGGGCTTGGCGACCCCGGGGCCATCAAAGAATCACAGCCAAAGTTGTCAAGTGCAACACCTCAAAATAATTATAATATAAAAAAATTAAAATGATGAACCCTGAGAGTTTCTCTTACTAGGAGTGTCTTAGGGACCCCTCCCTCCCCCTGAAGCCGATCATTTGATTAATAGACGACCCGATATTACTTGACATGTTATGTAATCCCATAACATTTCTCGGCTCACTTGACACTATATGCATTCAGATATGCCAATGAAATCGAGTTCGGCATGAGAGTTAATTTCAGTTTCTCAAAAAAGGGGGTTTGTCAGGAAGAGGGAGTAGGAGTATTTTGTACTCATTATTAAGTGCTCGGGTGACAATGAACATTTCTATTGGTCCGTTACGTGTCTATATACCAAAGAGAGGTTCTATAAGCGTACGCGTTTTTTTTACATTTTGTTTAACGATGATTTCGTCTTGTTGTGTACTAATTCGACTCCAAGGCTCGTCGTATCTTCCACTCCGTTCCTACTACAGCAGTCGGAGTCTTTGTAGTATCGATGCCAGTATAAAGTTCACTGAAACATTGTCAGTTATATTACGGAAATTAGTTTTGTTTTTTTCTAAATTTCGTACGTCGCATGTTACGTTGTACGACGTATGACATGTCTGCACTCTGTACGTGTCATATGACATTGAAAAGTTATGCAGACCGTCAGAGATGAATCAAAACAAACTGCTCGCTCACGCTGTACCTCACACAGCCGTGAATTTCATCCTCGCACCTTCTTGTTCTGTAAGCGTTCGCTCACCTGGTGCACGATCATTTTAAAATGGTAGGTTGAATCAAGATGAGTTTAACAAACAAATATTATATATGAACTAAACTTAAGGCGTATTGACCGTTGGGAACAACGACGGAACGCGGTTTCAATGTTTCTACTGAAATGAACCACTCGCTATCGCTAGTTTACTGATTTTCTGTAATTTACTGGAATAGAAATAATAAATTAAACTGCACCGAGTTGGGCTGTGATAATTTTCGTGAACTATGTATATTTGACCAACTTTTACACGTTGATTACTGATAATACTTAGAGACTACATTATGAGCCAATAATATCTCTCATAATTGTGAAAGACGAATAATCCCTGTTGCAACTTAGCCAAGCAAATGCCTGGGCCTGAAAAATTCACAACAACCCGGAACTGTCAAAAGACAAAGGCTCCACTTTGTTTTCCGGGAGAAAGTTTCTTCTCTTCATGCTCCAAACCGCCATCAGTGAACTTGATGCAATGACGCCATTCCTCCCACAAACGCACACACGGTGTATGTGACTTTATTAAGCCTTTCGTCTAAGTTTAATTTTTGACTCCAAGCCGTCAAACTGTCGCAAAAATATTGAGTTGGTTGCGGCATCTAGGTCTGACAATGCGGATATTGTCACGGGGAAATGTAGTCAATATGGTACTGGTGCAGAGAACTCAAAGTCAGGGCAGTATGAGACTTAACTCAACGTGTGTATATGTGTGTGTGAGTGAAGGAGAGTTATAATAAGCCAAGGGTCTACAAGGAAGGTTTAGTGTTCGTCACGAATAGGAGCTCGATCTTTATTAAGTGTCTCTAAGTGGTTACTCTCCTCCAACTGAAGAGTAATCCTCACTGTTCCCTTAAGGAAACCTCGCATTACCGTCGACGTGGCAGTGCCAATGACCGTACTAATTAACATCTCATTCGCATCAGTCAATCAACATATTGACAAGTCGGTCAGCAAGCGCTCACGTAAGTATCTAGAATAACGTCAACAGTGAGACGAAAGCCTAGTATTCTCTCTCACTCCTACATCTTCGGATTCACATATCCAGTACTACATATTCATAAATTACTGACTTAAACTTATTCATACTATAAGTCATAATCGAGGACCACAGGGCCACACAGGACAACAGTAACCGACCGAGCTGACAGAACACACCCACTTCCTCTCAATGGTAAATTAAGTTCGGTGTGCTTTCTGCTGTGTTTTAGTTTCTCACAAACTTGTCCCTGTCGTTGCCTTGAAATTTTACCATGTGACGAGCTCTATGGCACGTGTTAAGAAACGTGCGGTGGGACTAGCCCTAGGAAATTCACTTATCAATTTTCCACAAACGAATCTTTTGATGGATCCGCAACGAACGTACATTTGTAAGAATTCCATTGATTTGTTAAAAGAGTCGACATTAGTTGGACGTCAAAAGCTAAAATTGCATATTAGGAATTAAATTACATTCTCTTGGAACTGGGTATTGCACTAAATTGAAAATCCTCAATTATTGAGGATTTTCAATTTAGTGTAGCAAAGTGATTTATTGGGTTTGATCATGAAAACCAGGCAGCGTCAATCAACTCAAATTAACTTGTTCAATGTTGGGAAAATCCTAGCTACACAAAGCCCCAAACCGCCCCCCACATACGATCCAACGGTAGCCTTTTTATTGCTAATTGAAATAGACTTTCAAACGGTAGAAATTGCCGACATTAACAATTAATGAAAACAATAATTTATCTTTGAAAGGTGCTTGCGAAGTGAATATTTCTAAAGAAATCAGCAGACGTTACCATTGGCCGGCCAAGAAGCCGAGAATGTACAATTATTGGCGTGTGACAAGTTTATAAGGTGAGCGCTTGGAAAGTTCACATTCCCAACCCCAACACTGTTGCCTTTGGGGCACAAGTTAATGACAAAGTTGGCATTGTAGAGGTAAGCTATACCAATGACAAACTACAAGAACGGTAAAAGCAATATCAATCACAATAATAGATGCAATCTAATACAGAATTTTACTAAAAACAAAATTGAACCGCTCATCTTGATTTATGCCAAATAATCAAGGCAAGTCTGCTCATGTTACTTCTGTTCAATTCCAAGCCATAACTTGCGAAGAGAAATTTTTCCCTTAACATCCCAGAAACCTAAGAGCCATGGAGGTCGTTGCCATAGAACTTGTCAAATTCGTCCAAAAAAAAGTATCGGCTTGGAAAAAATTAGCTAGGAATAAAGTTCACGCAATAAAACAACATCCAACAGACTATCTTGTACTCTGTTGTATGAAGGATATGAAAACTGCAGGGGAAATATTTCTATCTCCTTTCCAAATACACGGAGTCCCACACAAGTGGGATGAAATACAACTGATTCCTTCAGAAGGGCTTCACTTGCATATCCCAGACGTCATTTTCTTTATTTTGGTCATTCGAACTCTGCTGCTGTTATCACTAGGTTTCAGCCAAGCGCTTGTCATCAGGAGGTCCGCCAATTTCACAGTAGACGGAATTTATTTCTTTTTGGTGTCATCCGCGTTTTTCATGATCACTTTCTTTCGTTTGTTTCTCCAAACAAAGAGAAAAGAACTCAGCTGGTTTTTCAATCAGACCTTGAATTTACACAAGACCTTTTCAGGTGATAGTTTTTCAAACTCACTGTAATATTTTTGCAATGCACTGGCTCACACCTTTACAGTCTTAACTCGGTGTTTTCAGCTCGTGCTCTTGGGGGCAAAAGTGTCCCCGACGCTTTTGGAACGGACCCCTCCATTCTATTGCTTCTCTTTCTTGCCCTACAAATCAAATTTCTGTGCCCTGCATTACTTCTTGGACTGATAGTCTCAACCAGACATTCACCAGGGTGGCTCCCTTCTAATCCAGTTGTGAAAAGTTGTATGGGAGACATGGTTCCCTCAGCGGTGTTGTTAGCTGCGGATTTCTTCCAAATTTGTGCACTCTTTGCTGATTTATTCGTTGGGGCTGTCATACTAATTGCGCCTCTGTTAATGGTAATACTTAGTATTCGCTGTCTCAGGTAAAATATTTTAATTAAACATCATCACATCAATATATTCAAGGATTCAGTAAATGTTTCATCATAATTTCCCTATAACAATATAAACAGATCAGACGAACTTAGCAAATTGCACTGGAGAAAAAGGAAACGTATCTATGCACAATTGGAGCTTCTAAGCAACACTTTTGGGGATGCAGTCAAAATGGCTGTGCCGTTCATGTTTTCCCATGTGACTTCAGCTGTTGTAGCAAGTCTAGTTATTGCTATCAAAACTGCAGGCATGGGACGTTCCTGGGGTGTACCTGCCTTCGCTTCCTTAGTAGCGTTCAATTACGGCAGTGCGTGCTTGATGATTTTAAAACTAGCGGAATCACTACACGCGGAGTCTTTGGGCATGTTGGTTGACCTCAGAGTTGACATTGCTACAAAGCTGAAAAGTAAGCGCCTTGCGGAGTTGCTTACGAGAAGAAGACCGGCTCGATATAACATCGGAAATTTTATGGTCATTAAGAGCGGTACAGCTTTGGCGTGTGCAATGTCGATCCTTGACAATACCGTATCGGGTATCGTTATGGTTGTCCCAACAACCATATCCTACTTTTTTGATTTGACAGCTGCATAATATTTTTGTTTTCATTTGATTGTTGGATAAGCAAGTTAGCTCAAAATGTTACAGAAATAAATAAAAAATCCAATAGGGACTGTACAGCCTGTGCCAGATTGAAGTATACACTTGGTTTCGTGAATAACTTTTGAAGTTTTGAAGCTATCGGCATGTTG
>JAQIWI010002244.1:0-12992 GCA_034698825.1 Deuterosminthurus bicinctus | reverse complement strand
GAAGCCAACTGAAATGGAAAACAACATTTAAATTTAGTTGATTGTACCTTTAGGGAAAACCTGCAAAGAAGTTTACTTATTCAAGCACCTTTAGGATAGTGAAATGCTTTGGCCAATTTGCACGCAGATGTCAACAATGGATCAAGCTCTCGAAATAATGTCCACCTTTTCAAAAGCAAATCCATGGTTAATTGGATTTAGTCAGCTGCATGAATGCATATGAAGACAGCATCGACACGAGAATTCAGACAGGACGATGCACGAAGAGCTTGTGGGTCTCGCCCTGGGCGGTACACAGGCACGTTCGAGTCGATTGTAGCGACACCGTTTCCCTTGCGATGTACTGCTTCCCAAAGCAAAGGCTCGGAGCAATTTCAAGTAACTGTCTGTATTGATGTTAAGTAATTTAATTACATGGGATCAGTACCTGCCTTTCTCGTTGTAATAATAAAAGTTGTTTCGTTGGACCACAAGTTAAGATACCCGAAGTATATACACATGAAGTTCCGACGTGTCAAATTAAGGGATGCATATACACTTCATGGCCATTGGCCGGCACTTCATCAGCGTAAATAAATGCAACACCACCATTCGTGATGATCAGAACATTCATTGTTATCAAGTTGAAGACAATCCTTAGATTAATTTATTACTAGTCTATCTACCTGAGATCCCTCTACTATAACAACAAATTACGGTATATCTTACGCATCCTACACCAAGACCAAGACGTGTTTCTTTACACGTTATAATTATGTTAACAGGGATTAGGTTCATTGTAAAAAATTGTAAGAATACAAATAAACTACTACGTTTACGAGTTTATGAAGCAGAATCAATTTTTCTGTGATAAATGGTTCATTTCATCGACTGTAATGGGACTTTGATATGTCACATTGAAGTACCATGGCATTTTTCAAAGGCTGCGTCGGTCAATAGCAAAAGGGTTCCAGTTTTACAGAGGGGTAGACGTGCTTGAAGGTGGCCTTCAACACTGTGAATACAAAAGAAACAAAGATAACAACAAGTAATTATGAAAGCAAAGACATCCTATATTTCGAGCACTTTAGGGTGTAGGACACAATGTGAGTAGGCGGATGAGTCGATTAAAATTACCTGCTTTGTCTCGGATTGCATCAAGTGACATCGGCGAAGGATGTTCGTACACAAATTTCGCTTGCAGATTCGGCATCATTTCCAATGCATACCACACTGAAACCATCGACATAAATGGAACATCTTCGGGTAGCATTTCTTCAAATCCTCTTGCAAGTTTCACGCATACCATCAGTTCCTTCAGATCTGCAATCAACAGTAAGTAATCATGGAACAGGTTTATGAACAACTTATCATCAGTTTCCAAACATGAAACTTACTCTTGAGCTGCACAATACTCGGATTGACGCGCAAGACTTCATTGAAAGGAGAATTAATAAGATTCAATCGGTTCTGTTTGCGCAAGTTTTCGACAATTTCGAGGGGTATCCCTGTGAGAAATCTGTCCATGCCAATGTGAGGCAGACTGACAGTAGGTCGTTTGACAGTGTAGTCCCAAATATGGAGTTTCTCCAAGCACTTGAATTTCCGAACATTCCAGATCTCAAATGGATTTTTCCCACATGGCATAAAATACCCACTATAATATCCGTAGTTTAGCCAAATCTCAATGACATTGGGGAAGCTCTGCGCTAGCTTTTTCAGTTCATCTCCGCTAACATATCCTCCTAGGTCGATCATTGTTAAACTAGGAATGATAAATAAGTCGTCCGCGACACTAGATCCCACATTTTCGTTTCCGTCGTACTCGATACTAAGTTCTAGTTCTTTCAACGCTGGAAACTTGTAACCATGTCTGCCACGGAACAGCGAGCCACAAAGACCGTCAATTCGAACGCACAAGTTCAGTGAAGTCAGCTTGGAAAAGACAGGAAGCGTTTCCCATGAAATCTGTGTTGCTGTTCCATCTATGCTCAACTCTTTCAGTGTGTCTTGACTTGAACAGAGTACTTCGTACATCCCTTCTGACGAAAGGGCCCAATTATAATTGTAATCCAGTTTCGTCAACGAAGGTGACTCAGTTGACAACAACTGATGCATCTCCAAATAATAATCTTCGTTGTCATCTTCATTAAACTTCATGAAATATACAGCTCGGAGCTTTCCGGTTCTTTGCAATACCCTCAGGATTTTAGGTGTAGTGTCCAGACATTCTATCTGAAGCGAAGGAGATGCTGCCAATAGAACTTCACAGAGAACCTCTTCATCCAGATCAACGTCGGACGAAGATATCCTGATGGTTCGAACGGAAGACAAGTCGAGAATTTTACCATCTTCTTGTGGAGCACTTGGATCCACGGAAGGTTCACTGCAGCTACCCAATTCCAAAATCGATAGACGAGGGAGATGATCAATAAACGGAACCAGATCACGCATCCGTCTCGTCCAGGGTATATTCAAACAAAGGCATGTAAACCTATCTCCATAGTTCCGGAAAAACTCCATTGCCCTATCAGAATTCAATTTCCATGGCTGACTGAGCTTCAATCCAGCGAATGGAAAGTCTGAATTTTTCTTCATGCATTTCTTCAGTTTCATTAGATTTGTCTGGTCTGCAATATTCTTCATCATCGTCGAACGTTTTCTTAAGATTGACGATGCTGCCTTATTCCAGAACTTGGATGCCAAACGACAGCTAAGAAGATCTCTTACTTTCAAATGGCTCATGACGATGTCCATGATCTACATAAATAAACCCGTTAGAATTCATAAATTTCTTGGCTAAAGCCACGAATGGGGTGGCGATTATAGTGAATGCTCTGGTGAATTTTAGTACTGATTTCACTTACAATTTCTGTGGACATAGCCACTTGCATAGGATCTGGTTCCATCTTCTTCAATTGAACTTGTTTTCTGGATTTATTATGAGGTTTTAACGTAAAAATCTCTGCAATTAGCTTCTTCGATCTTCAGAATTTCGAGGATTCTGCCAGCACAGCAGCTGAAGCGAGCCAGCGAATGCTTCCTGTCACTGTTTTTTCCAGTGGGAATGTAAACACAACTGACTGAGTGAGAGCAACAACGCAGGCGCAGTATTAGTAATAGAGATAGAGATGCATGTGAATTGGAGAACAAACGTTTCTGCAAGTCACGGTATACACTGAGGGTCTCAGGGTAGTATACCGTCAAGGCCAACTTAAAGTATAGACTTTGTTTCATGAATAACTTTCTCAATTTTAGGACGATAGCAACTTTGAATATCAATTCTGAAACTAGAATGTTGGGGTATTTTGGTTATATAACCCACATGAAAATCTCTCAATAATTGGCTGAGATATTCCAGACCAAAGAAAAAAGTTGGGTATTAAAATGAGGTTTATGGGGGTTTTCAGGCCAGTTTTAAAAATGTGGACGCTGGTATCTCGTGAAATACTGATCGCCTGGACTTGTGGAGCATTCCGGTCGAAAAAATCTGCAGCTACGAATTTCCAAAATTTTGGGTTTGCCCCGACCGCATTTGTGGACTCGGGAGCCTTATGTTACGCACTAATCGTTACAGAGATGCTTATGAATTGGTGAACAAACGTTTCTACAAGGGATGGTATACCCTTAGGGCCTCAGGATGTACCGATGTTAGTTTAAGATGCAGCTTTCAAGTGTTTTTCATCAAAATATTTTCATTATTTTAATAGCAGGAATTAATGAAATACTAACATGAACATTTTAAAAAGTCTCATGTAATGATAAAATATCAGTGGAATTGCGGGCGAATAATAGGCTTCATAGAAGCACTCAATAGCATGGTCAAAGCGTGCGGCACCACTTCTTGGTGCAAGTAATACTCTCTTGCAATAATTAATCTTCTTCCGGCACCCAGCATTACTTTCCACCTGAAAACATGACAAATCATAAATGACCAACAATCAAAACATTGGAAAAATACTCAAGTTTTTATTCAATTATAATTAGCTGTGAGCTTTGAACAGACGCTTACTATAGTCTTCGGCTTTCTCCAGTGCACAGTACGACAGTAAGAAAGCGAGAACACCAATCAACAATTCATGACAAATTAATAATTATAACTATAGCTGGCCGAATTCAACTTGGTATTGAAACATGAAGTTCCTATAGAAACCATCCATTTTCTCGCTACTTCAGCTGGTAGCTAGCATAGAGGGTTTCTATAAAAATACAAACTTATTGGTACCAACTTTGACACTACTACAAACTTTTGGCGTACAATAATTAGTTCATTTGCTCATTTGAACCCCATCTTGATTCGATGTGCCGAGTACGAAAGATTACGAAGTTTTTAAGTTGCTCGTGGGTTCAGTAGAAAAACGGTTCCAGTTTTACATACGGCAGGACATGGTTGAAGGCTTCCTTCAAACCTTGAAATAGAAAAGAAACAAATGCTACCACGAAAGCACAAACTGTTCGACCTTTCGGATGTGGGATGAATATGAACGGATCCAAGTAAATGAATCGCCTAAAGTTTACCTGCGTTGTCTCGCGCTGCACTGCGCGAAGCCGGCGAAGGATTCTCGTAAACAAATTTCGCTCGCAGATTTGGCATCATTTCCAATGCGTACCACACTGAAACCATGGAGATAAATGGAGTATTTTTGGGTAGCTCTTTAAATCCACTTCCAGCCGTCACGCATACCATCAGCTCCTTCAGATCTGCAAGCAACAGTCAGTAATCATGCAACAGGTTCTTGAACAACTTATCATCAGTTGCCAACCATGAAACTTACTCTCAAGCTGCACAATACTCGGATCGACGCGCAAGACTTCATTGAAAGGAGAATCGATGAGATCCAATCGGTTGTGTTTGAGCAAGTTTTTGCAAATTTGGTGGGGTATCCCTGTGAGAAATCTGTCCATGCCAATGTGAGGCAGATTGACAGTAGGTCGTCTGACAGTGTAGTTCCAAATCCGCAGCTTCTCCAAGCACTTGAACTTACGAACATTCCAGATCTCAAATGGATTTTTCCCACACGGCATAAAATCCCCACAGTAGTATCCGTAGTTTAGCCGCATCTCAATGACATTAGGGAAACTCCGCGCTAGCTTTTTCAGTTCCTTTCCGCTAACATATCCTCCTAGGTCGATCGCTGTCAAACTGGGAATGACAAATAAATCGTCCGAGACACTAGTTCCCACTTTTTCGCTTCTGTTGTACTTGATAAAAAGTTGTAGTTCTTTCAACGCTGGAAACTTGTACCCATGTCTGCCACGGAACAGCGAGCCACGACGAACGTCAATTTGAAAGCATAAGTTCAGTGAAGTCAGTTTGGAGAAGATGGGAAACATTTCCCATGAAATCTCGCCTGCTCCTCCATCTATGCGCAATTCTTTCAGTGTGTCTTGACTTGAACAGAGTATTTCGGGTAAGTACTCTGGAAAAAGTAGCCGTAGATAATTGAAATCTAGTTTGGTCAGCGAAGGTGACTTATTTGACAACAACGGATGCATCTCCAAATCATAACTTTCTTTCTTATCTTCAATAAACTTCATGAAAGATACAGCTCCGAGCTTTCCGGCTCTTTGCAGTACCCTGAGGATTTTTGGTGTACTGTCCAGACATTCTATCTGAAGCGAAGGAGAGGCTGCCAGTAGAACTTCACACAGAACCTCTTCATTCAGATTGGATGACGCCGATATCCTGATGGTTCGAACGGAAGACAAGTTGAGAATTTTACCAGCTTCTTGTGGAGCATCTGGATCCACGAAAGGCTGACTGCAGCTTCCCATTTCCAAAATCGATACATGAGGGAGATGATCAATAAAAGGAACCAAATCATGCATCCTTCTCGTCCAGGGTATATTCAAACAAAGGCATGTAAAACTATCTCCATAGTTCCGGAAAAACTCCATTGCCCTATCAGTATTCATTTTCCATGGCTGACTGAGCTTCAATCCAGCGAATGGAAAGTCTGAATTTTTCTTCATGCGTCTCTTCAGTTTCATCAGATGTTTTTCCTCTGAAATGTTCTTCATCATCGTCGAGCGTTTTCTTAAGATTGACGATGCTACCTTATTCCAGGACTTGGACATCAAACGACAGCTAAGAAGATCTCCTACGTTCAGATGGCTCATTACGATGTCCATGATCTACGTAAAGAAACCCATTAGAATTCATAAATTTCTTCGGTAAGGCCACGAATGGGGTGGTGATTAGTCAACACTTTGGTGAATTTTAGGGCTGATTTCACTTACAATCTCCGTGGATAAAGCCACTTGCATGGGATCTTGTTCCATCTTCTTCAATTGAACTGTCTTTCTGGATCTATTTCGAGGTTTTCACGTGCAAATCCTTCCAATTAGCTTCTTCGATCTCCAGAATCTCGAGTATTCTGCCAGCACAGCAGCTGAAGCTAACCAGCAAATGCTTCCTCTCACCACTTTTCTCCAGCGCGAATGTCAACCTAACACAAGTGAGTAAGCGCAACAACGCAGTTAACCCAAAGTTCCCCCGACCGCCTTTGTGGACTTCTGTGGACTTGGGAACTTTATATTACGCAGTAATCGTACGTAACAGAAATGCTTATGACTTGGTGAAGAAACGTTTCTGCAAGGGACGGTATACCCTGAGGGCCTCAGGGTGTACCGATGTTTATTTAAGATGCAGCAGCTTTCAAGTGTTTTTCTTCAAAATATTTTCATTATTTTATTAACAGAAATTAAATACTAAAATTAACATTTTAAAAAGTCTCGCCTAATGATAAAATATCAGTGGAAATACGGGCGAATACTGGCTTCATAGAAGCACTCAACAGCATGGTCAAAGTCTTCGGCACAACTCCTTGGTTCAAGTAATACTCTCCTGCAATAATTAATCTTCTTCCAGCACCCAGCATTACTTTCAACCTGAAAACATGACAAATCATAAAGGACCAACAATCAATACATTGGTAAATTCCTCAAGTTTTTATTCAATTATAATTAGCTGTGAGTTTTGATCAGACGCTTACTATAGTCTTTGGATTTCTCCAGTACACACTACGACAGTAAGAAAGCGAGAACACCACGCGACATTTCATGGCAAATCAATACAAACATAGCCCAACCAATTCAACTTGGCATTGAAACATGTAGTTCCTATAGAAACAATCAATTTTCTCGTTACTTCGGCTGATTGCTAGCATAGAGGCTTTCTATAAAAATACAAACTAATTAGTACCAAATTTGATACTTATACCAACTTTTGACTTACAATAAGTTTATTTCGTCATTTGAACCACATCTTGATTCGATGTGCCGAGTTCGAAAGATTACGAACTTTGCCAGTGGGGTCAATAGAAAAACGGTTCCAGTTTTACATGCGGCTGGACATGCTTGAAGGCGTCCTTTAAAACTTGAAATAGAAAATAAAAAAATGCTATAATGAAAGCACAAACTGACCGACCTTTTGTTTGTGTGATGAATGTGAGCGGATTCGGAAAAGAATGGCTGAAACTTTACCTGCTTTGTCTCGCGCAGCATTTCGCGAAGCCGTCGAAGGATTCTCGTAAACAAATTTCGCTCGCAGATTTGGCATAATTTCCAATGCGTACCACACTGAAACCATGGACATAAATGGAGTATTTTTGGGTAGCTCTTTAAATCCACTTCCAGCCGTCACGCACACAACCAGTTCCTTGAGATCTGAAAGCACCATGTTCGATTCTACCATATATTCTATAACCAACCAGTAGGTGCCATTTCCATACGACAGATGACTTACTATGAAGCTGTAGAATACTTGGTTGGTCCCGGAGGACCTGATTGAATGGAGTGTTGATTAGATCCAGTTGCTTCTGTTCAAACAAATTTTTGCAAATTCCAACCGGTATTCCTGTCACAAAGCTATCCATGCATATATTTTTCCTGGATGGCAATCTGACTGTGTAGTTCCAGATCCTTAGTTTCTCCAAATGCTTGAATTCTTGAACTCTCCAGATCTCAAATGGATTTTGACCACACAGCATAAGTTCACCGGAGTAATAACCGTGCTTCAGTAGAATTTCAGTAACTTTGGGGAAACTCCGAGCTAATACTTTCATTCCATGTTCATTGATATACCCATCTAATTCGATCATCGTCACACTCGGCACAATCAACGAGTCGACCAGCAAGATAGCTCGCAGACTGTCCTTTGTTTTGTATGTGATTTCAAGTTTCAAGGCCTTCAATGCTGGAAAGTTGTGGCCATGGCTACCACGGAACAGACGCCAATGAAAAACATCAATGCTAACGCGACAGGTGAGCTTAGTCAGCTTGGCGAAGACAGGAAATTCATCCCAGAAAAACTCGGACTGGCACTCACCATCTAATTGCAACTCTTTGAGCGTGTGTTGACTTGAAAACAAGATGGTTTTCAGACCATTCATCGAAAGGCACCCACCAACATAAAAATCCAGTTTGGTCAACGAAGGCGACTCAGTTGAAAAGTAGTGATCTATCGTTGGCATTTCCACGTTTGCGAAATCTCTGGAAATGGTCATCAGAGATAAAGCCTGGAGTTTCCCAGCAGTTTTTAATATTCTGATAATTTCAGGCGAACTGTCCAGACATTCTATCTGAAGCGAAGGTTGGACAGCCGCTAAAACTTCATGAAAGACGCCTTCATTCATATCCTGGTAGGGCGAAGAAATCCTGATGGTTCGAACGGACGGTAATTGGAGAATTTTGCCATCTTCTTGTTGAGCAGCAGAATTCAACAAATCTACTCCTGGAAAAAGGCTGCAAGGCCGCCCAATTTCCAGAACTGACAGACGTGATAAATTATTGATAAACGGAGCTAGATCGAGCATCCTGTTGACCCACCGTGTGTCCAAACGAAGGTACGTGAATCTGTCTCCGTAGTTCTGGAAAAATGCCGCTGAACGACTGGAGTTCAATGACCATGGAAAGTCGAACCTCAATCCAGTAAAAGGGAAATTCGAGCTTTGCTCCATGCATTTCTCAAGTTCCATCAGGTCTTTTTCCTCCGAAATTGTCTTCATAATCGTCGATCGTTTTCTCAACACTGATGATGCTGCCTTATTCCAGAACTTGGATATCAAACGGCAGTCTAGCAAATCTCCGACATTCAAATGGCGCATTACGATGTCCATTACCTGCATGAAGTAACCCATCGGAATTCGTTAAATATTTTGAGCTAAGGTGACATACCGCACTACTTACTATGTCCGTGGAAAAAGCCATCTCCATGGGGTCTCGTTCCATCTTCTTCAACTCTGGATCGATTTCAGAGGCTTGGTTTTCCAATTACTTGGCAAACTTCAGACTTGAAGTCTTCCTCCGAAGCTGCAAACGGGACCCGCCTCACCTATAAGGACCATGACACACAACTGGTTTGATTGACACTCATCCGTTAGTTGTAACTCACCTGAAAAATTTATATTTGCTACACTACCTTCCGTGTGTCAGATATTACTGGTCCTGACCTCAGCTGGAAATCTTATGAAGTCAATCTTTTCTACAGTGTACATGTGGAGCTTAGCCCACACAGCGCAGAAATGGGCCCGTATATACAATCGAATACACAAATGTGACTCTTTTCATGACACTGAAATTGTAATCTAATGTAAGCCATTGTAATGTAAGCCCACTTGTAGAGATGGGCTTGTAATTGTTACGGCAATTATGCAAATGTTTCTTGGTTTCTTGAAACAAAAGCTTTGAATGTAGGGTTCCCTTGATGTTGCCATGGGAGGGTGATTGAACGCTTGGCACCCGTTACGGTCCGTTTCTCAATAGTTGTTGTCCGGAGCTACCAAAATTTGCTGGAAACATTCGTTTAGATAGCTCCTACCATTGCTGCAGGTAGGCGACAGATTAGCGTATTATATGCTACAAGTGCACAAGATATTACTTGGACCCTCATGAGCACAACTTCGTGTGTTTAATTAAATCCAACGCATCTCAAATGGTGATCAAAACATTTATTTATATGAAATTAAAAACGCAGAATAGGTTTAATTAATTTTACATGGGTCTAATTGAGATTTGTGCTACGAAAAGAATGTATAGGCTTTATGTAATTAATAAAATTCTGTGTATGTCTACCACGAATCCCGCTAAGACCAATACACTGTTATACATCACATATCATCAAAGGCTGGAATAATTGTAAAAATTATGCGGTATAGACAGGCAACTACCAAAAATGAGGCGAGCAGAGGCAATTCTTTAGACAATTTGATCGTTCATCCATTCATCCACATTCCACATTACTGAGCTCGGACTTGGGCAAGCCAATTTCAATTTGACCTGTTGTCTGGTTGGATCAGTAGTCAGTAGGAAAAGTATTCCAATTTATACGGCAGGGCGTGCTTAAAGGCGGCCTCCAACACTGTAAATACAAAAGCCAAAAACTTGAATAACTAATCTCTCTTCCTTTAGGATATACTCTGAACATGTCAGCGGATGAATTGTGTACACTTAATTACCTGCTTTGTCTCGTTTTTCATTACGTGAAGACGGCGAAGGATACTCGTACACAAACTTAGCTCGCAAATTTGGCATAATTTCCAATGCATTCCACACTGACATCATCGGGCGTGCAAGACGTTCTGGTAACTGTTTCAATCCTTGTGCACGTTTCACACAAACAACCAGTTCTTTCAGATCTGGAATCACCAGAAGGAAACATTATGTATAGTCTCACATAATCAAACAGTAGCGTCTACATATAAAATAAGCTTACTTGGAAGCTGCAAATGCAGAATACTTGGATCCCGTGCAGCTGCACTGAATAGAGACTTGAAGGCATCAATTCGCTTCCATCTGCTCAAACTGTGACAATTTTTGACGAACATCCCAGAAAGAAAGCTATCAATGTTGACGTATTTCTCTGTTGGCAGTCTGAAAATGAAGTTCCAGATCTGTAGCTTCTCCAATTTCTTGAACTCTTTAGCATTCCAGATCTCAAATGGATTTTTTCCACATGGCATGAAATCACCGGAGTAGTACCCATACTTGAGTCGTAACGCAGTGACATTTGGGAAACTCCGAGCTAAATCTCTCATTCCACTTCTGTTGAAGTACCCCTCCAACTCAATCATTGTCACACTTGGAACAATGAAAAAGAGACCAGGTAAGCCTTTTCCCCCATTCGACTTGTCTATGAACGTGACATTAAGCTTAAATTCTTTCAACACTGGAAAGTTGCGGCCATCGCTGCCCCTGAATAGGCCCCCAGGTGCGAGAGACCAGTCACTAACGCGCCAGCTGAGCGTACTCAACTTGGTCAAGACAGGGAATGTGTTCCATGAACATTCCAAAAGGATTCTTCCATTCAAATGCAATTCCTTGAGCGTGTGTTGACTTGACTCCAAGATTTTCTTCAGTCCATCGATCGAGACGCCCAGATAAGTATTGAAATCCAATTTGGTCAACGAAGGCATCTCAGTTGACAAGTACTGATCCATCTCCAACGCAAATGTCGAGGTTATGCAAGCGTAATTGAAATTCATTATAGATATTGCTCGGAACTTTCCAGCCCTTTCCAGTTCACTGAGAAGCAGAGGCGTAGCATCCAGGCATTCTATATGAAGAGACGGAGAGGCTGCCATCAAAACTTCACGGAGAATCTCTTCTTGCAAATGGCACGATGAAGAAATCCTTAAGGTTCGAACAGACAGCAATTTGAGAGTATCTTGTTCCTGTCGATCAGTAGAATCCAGCAACTCAGCAAGTGGAGGGTGGCTGTGATGCTGACCCAACTCCAAAATTGACAGCCGAGGAAGATGATTAATAAATGGAGCCAAATCGCGTATCCTTCTCTTCCAGCATGTATTCAAACGAAGGTGTGTGAATCTGTCGCCATGGTTCTGGAAAAATTCCTTTGCCCGACCAGAATTCAACATCCATGGCTTGTTAAACTTTAATCCAGCGAACGGGAAATCCGTGCTCAGGTCCATGCGTTTCTGCAATTTCATCAGATGTTTTTCCTCTGAAATGTTCTTCATCATCGTGGAACGCCTTCTCAAGACTGATGATGCTGTCTTACTCCAGAACTTGGATGTCAAACGACAGTTCAACAAATCTCTGACTTTCAAATGGCTCATTACGATGTCCATTACCTGCAGAAAGTAACTCATCTGAATTGATCTTTACTACGTTATTATTATTCGTTAGGGCAAGGGCAATAACTGGGTGATGTATAGTCAACTACTTTAAAACATGCTTGTCACCATTTTACTTACAACATCCGTGGACAAAGCCATCTCGATGGCATTTCGCTCCATAGCCCTTAACTGACAATACGTAAGGATTAAGGCTCCTAAGGCTAATTCTTTGCGCTCACGCCCTTCTCCAGTACAAACGTCGCGCTCAACTATATGGGCGCTGCGCTGGAACGAGCTCCAAAGCTGGTAAATCCAGTCCAAACATGACTCTATGATTACAACCGAATTTCAATGGACATGCAGTGCCGATACAACTGCCGAAAGTTGGCTGTGAGCAATTAAATGATAAGGCCAAGGCGAAATAGGAACTTTGAACCATTTAGAAATGCAAGTTTATTGAGATAATCAAGACAGTTTGGAGACTAAAACGTTAAATTTAAATCAACAACTACAGCAACCTAAAACTTAAATGAATTACATTAGACATGCAAGTTTAAGAGATGTAATCATGACTCCCAACTCATGTACTTTAAATGCGATACTATATTGACATGGTGATAAGGACATTCATTGTTCCTGTATTTAAATGTAAAATCCGGAGATAAATTCATTTCATACACGACTGACTACGATATTTGCGTACTAAAACAACGAGATATAAATCTATACAGGTCTACTTTGTTTACCAACACTTGAACCAGAACGAAATGTTTTGTAAGATATGGTTACAAAAACAAGTTCAGTTGATCGAGACTACTGGCGCTTCAGTACATCAAATTCAACGGTCATTACGTTTTTTAAATGCCGGTTCGGTCAATAGGGGGAAAATTCCAGGTCTACATACGGTAGGACATGCTTTAAGACAGACTCCATCCC
>JAQIWI010002243.1:0-12994 GCA_034698825.1 Deuterosminthurus bicinctus | reverse complement strand
GCAATGGTTCAATTTGTACCGGGCCAGGAACACTGCAGCTGAGAAATGAGAGCAAGCCTGATATCGACATACGGAGGTCACTGTACTATAGGGAACTGTTTTTCTATTCTTATTCTCATAATTATTCAACTGGTAAAAATGTCAGTTCTGATGCGAAGGCAGACGAAGAATTAGTTCGCACGTTAACATTAAATACGACGTACGTATGCAAAGTGTTTTTGCACAAGATCATCGGCAATGAACTGTCAAGAGAGAGAACTGCAATAGTAACGGTGGCTGACGAACTTGAAAAATACTATGGAGTCTTTTTTGAATGGACCAGGAACAATCCTGCAAGGCGTCAGTTTTCTCACAACAATGACGGTGATGATACATTTCTTTTTCGGCCACGAGCATTTGCCCTAAGCCGAGGCATCCGGCAGCACCAGAGACTTGTGAAAGACAGAATTCAAGTTCTTCTTAGCTCAGGCGTTTACTTCTTATGGGAAAAATGGCAGCGGTTCATTGCACATAGAGAACTGTCTCAATTGAAGTCTTCAAACAAGCTACGACCGCTGTCTTTAGACAATGTTAACGTGATGGCTACATTTTGGGTGCTACTGGGAGGCTTATTTTTGGCTTCTTTAATATTTACTTTTGAAAATACGACCCATGTTGTGCACATAGTTTTGTACTGGTTGGTTTCTACTATTGTATATTTAGTGTTTAGCTCGATGAAAATTTTCTCTGTACAATATTGGCCGCTTATTATGTACAGCCACGGCGGCCGAAAATTTATATCAAAATGATTTTGCAGAGGATTGTAGTAGTGCGGGTGTTCCAACAGGAAGCAGAACTCAATAAACTTTTGTGTTAAACAGTCTTGTTGTAATGGTTCAATAGGTTTTGACATGGAACATCCGATAGATGTCTGAGCCACTGCAAACCTTCCCATCCGGATTGGAAGGATGCATCCTCCTTACAACTACCTATTATTCTAACTGCGTCATCAAAGCTGCTTTTATTGTGTATGATTAGTTTGCCAAGATGATTTTTGCAGTTTTTTGTCAGCCTTATGAGATTGAATTCCGATAGAGCCGTCTGCTATGAGCAAAGGACTTGAATCCACTTTCCCTTGAGCACGCAGGCATCTCCCATTAGGACAGATTGAAAAGCACAGCATAAACAGGACCACTTTGCCCAAAACTGACTGAACTTTCATGGGCAAGTTCTAACTGTCCCAAGCTGAAATGCTGCATTTATTCATACATTCGTCTTGCCCAGTTACTCCAATGTCCAAAACTTTGTCCTGTTGCATTAAGATTACACAGCACAGTCCCTCTCTGCCACTTTCAAGTGATACTGCACTACTGCACACGATACTCACATACAGGATTTTAATGAATCAGCATAGTCTTGTAATTTATATAATTTTTTTATTCCTGTAGCTCGGTGATTCTGGCTCGCTCAAGTGAACGTGTGCTGTTTACAAGTAATACAGCACTACAACATCACAATTTCTATCTATTGCATTATAGAATCCTTGAACTCCGTAACCTTGAGCCATTTGCCAGCAAGAAGTTATGCATCCTTTTTGATTCTGTTATGGAGTTATCATCCAAATGAATGAGCTCGCATTCATAGATTTTTCCAGGAATTGAAGGAAGCAGAACTGTGTAAAAGGAAGCTAGATTATTACTGTCACCACAACTCGTCTGTGCGACAAACTGTCCGCTTGTATCTGCCAGAAAGTTTCCCAGTATATTTTCATGGGAACAAGCTAAAGAGCAGTTTTCAAAATGCTGGTTCTCCGTGATAAAGTCATCTGTGTATTGATCTATTTCTTGCTCAGCGTCGTCCGCCCACTTAAAGGCAAGTTTCAAGATGCATAATTAGATTTTTTTTTCCAATTTTTAATTTAATAATATCGGGCAGCAGCTGAGAAATGTGGAGGACTGCTTGAAGCTGACAATGGACATATTGAGGTCGAGCCCTGCAACTCTAGCTGTCTTTGGATAATCAAACTGAAGAGAATGATGGGGATAAGACTGGAAATAAAGCTCTTGACAGTTGAGGCAATCGTTGTGATACCTTTTCAGAATAATTCCAATGCCAATTTACAATCTACATGGTAAACTTGAATCGTTGGTGGCTATATTTATTTTGCATTTAGTATCATTGAGATCAAGTGGGAAATTTCAGGATTGCAGGACCGAGCAGGTCCTACCCATTTGAAGGCAAAATGTTTGCAATCTTTGCACCACCTCGGGCTCAGAGGACGTCAGTCAGTTGGACAGGAGTGACAGTGGACAGCTCTGATATCACTTCAAGTGCAAAGTTTTTGAGAACTCCGGTAGGAACCTTACAATGGGAGCGCACAGATAATGGAATGGACCAAACTTTCTGGGCTTTTGAACATGAAGCGACTGGACAATTTAATTGGACGCTGAATTCAGATCAACCGTGCTGTGGACTTGACAGCACTTTTCAATGCATTTCCTTCGATGTTATTCATGTAATGCAGAACGGAAGTATCAGTAACATCAACAAGTAAACTTTCTCACACTTACCTATTGAGGCGTATAAGAATGGACTTGGACTAAAAAAAATGTGGGCCCTGTGATATAATTTAATTTTCCGCAGTACTTGTCCAGTTTCATCAGTGGGATCTTTGAAGGTCAAGAAGCATTCAAAAACATTGGCACTTCTACACATGAATCCAGGTATGGGCGCTCATTCGAATTTGCAAGTGACATGGAAACCTGTGGAACATCTAAAGAGAAATGTCAAAGGAGTAATGGTTGCAACAAAAAGTGGGCTGTATGTGGTTGGTCTGAATCCGTCCGAAAAATTCATGGTTTCTGCCAAAGAAACTGGAAGGGTGGCGTTTGACTGGAAGTCAAAGAAAATTTACTGGGATAAAAAAACTTATGGGATAATGCGAGCTAACGTAGATGGCAGTAATTATGAACAGATTATAACAGGTAAGATTTTTCACAAAGCTTGACTTCCCTTTATTAAAATATGTATAGCGTTCATCTATGTCAAAGCGAGAGCTACGCATTTAGTTTCTCTGACGACCTCTAAAGATTGGACGGAGAAATATCATTGTGATTTCCATGAAGGTTTTCAAAGACCATGTAGTTCCTTTAATTTCCAATCATGTCCCAAATTTTTTATGTAAATGTCATTCAGGCATGATCATATTCGCAGCAATCTTTGAATACTCTGATTCTTTTGTTTGCAGAGCCATTTGTGACTGGAATACAAGTTGAGCCAATCACAGGAAACTTGTACTACGGTACAACGCAAAGAAATATGTCTTTCCGTGTGTCCAGTAATAATGGGGAAAAATGCTCAACTATTGCTAACCTAAAGGAATACGTTTATGGTATTGCATTTCATTCATCAAAAGGGTACGCTGTTTTTTTTATAAAAGTGATTGTGTAGGATATTTTTTACTGTGATGAAAATTTCGTCCAGGCTTCTGTTTTGGTCCGGTTCGGACACTGGAATATTCCGAGCAAATTTGGACGGTAGTAATGCGACAGCAATTCTGCAGCACAACTATTATGCAATCCGTGTGGACGAACAAGAGGACCGAATGTACTTCTCCAATAGAGATGGAGGAGGCGCAATAATGAGTAGTGATCTGAATGGGCACGACGTGAGGGCTCTGGGAGACATTTCCAATTATTCTACCGACATGGACGTGGACAGCGACAAAGTTTATTTTATGAAGTCTTATGAAAAGAAACTTTATTCCAATACAAAGCAAGGGACAAACTTAACTGTACTCGCAGAATCTATCTTTAGCGCCCAGCATATTGCCCTGTTTGGCAAACTACTATCACCCCCTATAGCCAATCCTTGTGAAAAAGCAGAATGTGCTCACTTGTGTGTGCTCATCAACGCGTCATCTTATCGGTGCCTTTGTCCAGAAGGTGAGAAATTGCAGGACGACAGAATATCCTGCGATTAGTTAATTTGTTTCACTTGCCATTCCATTTTAACTGTGTCACATTAAAAATTGTTTGTTTGCCATAAATTGTAAATTGATCTCTGAAGTGTGTTGTTCAGGAATCACAATGATTGGCTCCATCGTTTGGTTGCTTCAGCTCCAGACGGGTGCCTGTTTCATGCTCTTGTTTTATTATCCAAAGACAAGTATATTTGGACGGTCGGATGTGATTGTTTCCATTGTCCACCTCTAATATCCCACCGCACTTTTCAAATTAAGCTTAGCTGTTTATCGAGTAGTAACTTCCTCGGTAAATTAAAAGTTCTAGCAAATGATCTAGTCCTTGCTTGATTTCCTTAGTCTAAAAATTTCCCACATTTATACCGTTTTGTATGAATACATTGTCCAATACGGAAGTGCCCTAGTGATTCTTGTAAGTACAGTACGAGGCTGCCCAAAAACATGCGAAGACATCGCCGTTCGGCATAAAGAATTGAAGACTTCCAACCAAGTGCAGCGTGTGAAGCCAAATCTACAGGCAGTTACACTATAACATTGCTCTGTCACTACAATGACTGTAAATTTCAGACTGAGTTTCCACAAATTTATGGCCGTCATCTCAGAAAACATGTAGATGTTGAATTCCAGCACATTTGCCAGTTTTGTCATGTTAGATTCAGAATCAAAGGCGATCTTGAGAGACATGCCCAGAGTCACACGAAAGAGGCGCCTTACCGCTGTTCTCTGTGTAGTTTTAAAACTGTAATTTTTACCTACCTTAGACTTCATGCCAAACGTGTTTATAGCATTGAGGTGATTCGTGAGAACATAACTCCAGGGTTGCCGCGTATGTGGAGACAAATTTAGAAAGCTGCAGTGAGTTAGTGCTGCATTCAATGATCCATTTAGATGCGATTGTTGTAATAAAGTGGCTGAATCTAATTGTTACGTGAAATGAATTGTAAAAAATTACGCCGCTTCTGAAAGTAAATTATGTAAAAGTGGGATGAATATAAATTTATTATATTTTTCAAACTTGTGTTGGACTTGGACCCCAAAAATGTCCGCAATGTCAGAGACAACATGAAAGAGGAATAATTATTAATATACTCTACTTCATGGGCAAATTACAGTCATCTAATTCCGAACCAGGCAGACTGGCTAATATTCTGTTTGATTTAGACTATGGACAATACTGCGTTCATGTGTTGCAAATGTAATACGTGTGGGAGATATTCAGAAATCCTGATAATTTTTTCTAGTTGTATCCATTGTAGTTTACTGACTTGCCTTCGTGTGACGTGTAATGTGTGTCCAATTTGTGCAAGATAAAACAATACTCGAGATATAGTATTTTAAACATTGTTTCGGTGACCTCAATACGATGGCACCCGAACCATCTTTGACATATCCCCTACCCTCTAATGATAAAAGCAGTACAAACGTTACGACCAATTCCTATACGCGAAGGACAGGCTTGCAAAGTGAAGGCTTTGCAAAACGCTGTAATGGAAATCACATGTAGGCATGAGCCTCTTAAGTGCTCTGCCTCAAAGTTAATGTTTGAGGTTAATTTTATATTTATAGTTGAAATTCCTTCTGCTGAATTTATAAGGGTCGTTATCAGAAACTTCGTTGGATCTGAGCTGCCGTAGTTCTACCAGCCATCATTTTCAAGCTGATCCTCATTTATGGCGTTTGTAAAAAACGAGAATTCACCACTTCCTGAGCTCGTTTTTGAACCTAATTGAAACCAAGTCGTTCTATGAAAAGTTATTATTGACTTTGATGTCATTAAGTTGCTTTAATTATCCTACCTTTTCCACTGCAAGGTTTAAGTTCTCATCATGGGCTGCGGCAATGCAACGGTAACAAGCAGAGAAAAAACTTGACTGAAGAGCACAGCAGATTTACTCAAAGCAAAATCCTGCTCCTAGCGACCTCCACAAAATCAACACTACAAGCTTAGCTCCATTGGAATCTTTTCTGAAAGAAACAAAAGTGCAACTTAATATTAGACAGTCTCCCCATGCTCCAATATTTTTAGTTCTTAAAACTAACCGTACGTACAGCATTCCTTTAGCACTTGACAATGATGGCTTGTCAGAGCAAAGTTACTGCAGTCGTCACTACACCGTAGTGCAGTGACGACTGGCTTTACAATGATTCAAACAGATTCCTCTTGCTGTTCTCGTTCTTGTGTCACACACACTGCAGTGTGCCAGCGTATGACTCAACCGGCTGCTGCAGCCGGTTGTGTATTGTTACAAAAAATCTGGTTTCCAGCTTCTCTTCGGTTATTGAACTATGCACAAATCGGAATTCGAGAGCAAAGCTGTGAGATTTCAAGCCATATCATTGCCACAATTCAACCCCAAGACACGAGCTACTTTGTGTAAAGTGGAGGAATGCATAAGGAAGTGGAGGAATGCACTTAATGTATGTAAGCTCTGTGGGGTCAAAGCACAATAGAGATTAAAGCCACATGAGGATAAAATTCGGGCGCAAATCTGAACGAAGGACCGTCATGATCTTGTGTATTTTAGCAATGAATCATTAATTGCCGTCTCCATGCTATTTCACGTACTCCTAGCGCCATTTTGTAAATCCATTAAGGGGCTGACCGGCATTTATTCCATTTAAATAATTATTTGGTTTCACAGAACCCCAAATTCCCAGATTGGTTCATAATTAAATAATTACCCTTGCAAAAGGTAGGGATTCAACTTTGACACTTGGTACCACTATCAGCTCCTTAATTTAGATGACAAAAAAAAATCGTAAGACGTTTAAAGAAGAGAGCTCTGGAAAATTGGAATTAAAATATTAACATAACTTGTTGTCGCTCTACGTGAAATTAGAGGTGACTTTTACAAAGCCTTGGATTCCTTCATCAATATCAAAAAGTGCCATAAACATATCCTGTGAGTTTCGCATGCTTCTTCCAATCCGAACCGCACATATGTACAACAAACTTACAAATCATCTTCCTACGAAACTCCAATGTTGGTGGTGGCGTTTGTCTGACAACTTCTGAATGCCAAACAATTGGAAAAAAACTGACGTGTACAAGAAAACATTCTAGACAGAAGATAAAAGCTCCACGAGATACTAAATCAGTCCAATTGTTATCCCCGGGATCACAGCAATATTTTCAGACCATTTGGGCAAATCTTCAGAATGGTGATATGTCTTCCTAAAAATTCCCTTGAAAGTCAGACGGGCGTCTCCAAAATTTAGAATAGCTTCTCGGTTCATTTCCGAAATCGCGAACCCACGGTAAGCCTGGGAACAGTTCCCAGGCTTACTGCTTGTCAGCTGCCAATTGTAAAGTTGAATGGTCCTGTCACGAATAAACAAATAAACGAACAAATTTATGTTAATGCACAAATTTTAGCTCACCAACAAATCTGTATCATACCTCAAGAATTACAAAGTATGACCGCCCAGTTGCCAACTCCACAGGAGGTTCCACAGAAACCTTATCCCAACTAAGCTGCTTGCAATTCAAAAGTGTCTTCCGAAATCAAATGGAAACATTTCCCGCTGCCACATATCCAGAGTATTCCCTGATTGATACATTGAAGTTGAGAACATTAGGTCCACTGCGCTGTAGCATTTACGGTTGACTTCAGGCCACCTGAAGGTGATGTTCTGTATTGCTGCCTTTCCCATCCGGTCATCCGACCACACTTCTGTCATTTCTTCTACCTTAAAACTGCCATAAATTAACGTTACAATTTTAGTTCATGCATATTAACACATGACGTCCACTTTTACCTTATGCCAGTGGCGCCGGATTGGGGTAAGACGGGTAAGACGCGTCTTACCCACAAAAGATCCAGGGTAAGACAGCATAGGTGCTTTCTTACCCGGGAAATTCTTTGGAAGGTCATAAAGTCACGCTCCTAAAGTTTTTTCTTGGATGCAGTGTACTGATAGTAAGTCAGTTCCTGATTGTGAATTCGTTGGTGCGATATAAATCAGTCCATCTATGACTTTCGTTGCCAACGATCAATGATTGAGATAAACGACAAATAAATTGCGGGAATCGCTTGCTTCAATGTGAGACGCTAGTTAAATGAGCAGCTTGAGCAAATTCTTTTGGTTTTACTGCTGAAATTTTATTAAAAGTTAATTGATTTTGTCAAAATAAAATTGGCGACTATAGAACTTGTAACACACTCCCTCCTTATGTACATATCTGTTGATCTACTATGTTAAGCTCTCCAGTCGCACGAGCGACTTCCTCGCCTACTATTGGCTAAAGCCTTTAGTAGGCCAAGTAACTGTAAATGATGATGAACTAAATGCAGCGTCCCTTTTCCTCGGCATGCTGCCTTGTGTACCCCTTAGTCGGTAGATGGGATCCCTTTCGTGTGGACTCTCTGTACAGGGGTGACCATAAGTCTTCATACATAGGTTTTTTAATATTTAAACAAAAACTGGAAATTTTAGAAACCTGGCGCTTACACCATCGAAAGGCTATCCTAAAACTGACATACTCTCAAAATTTCAGATTTTTAGTGCCTACCGTTACGGAGTAGTAAAGTGATACAGCAACTGTTACAAAAGGCCTTTGGGACGTTGGTTGTTGTCGGACACATTTGAGTATATCTTCTTAACTTGTTAAAGCAGTAGGCCAAAATTTTCTGAAAACATTCTCAACTAATGTAGCTACAACATAGTAGAAGCTCAAGGGTGTAGCTTTGAAATTGGAGAAACGAGAAAGATGCAAAGTCAAAAAAAAGTATTCAGAAAAACCGTAAATACGCAAAAAATACCCATTTTCACGCAAAATTTCGTCATTTTTTTGTCATATCTTTCCTGTTATCAGACCTGTCTTGACCCCGGCCATAGCTTACGTCAGTGACTTGACGGAGTATGTAAGGTCCAAATATCAGGTCTCTTCAACAGCGCATACAAGAGGAATAACTAAAAACCTTCGGGCCACGCCCTCTTTTTGTTCATAAATCACAACTCTGCAAGAAATACAGATAGAGGGGCAGTCTCTTCTGGTTTATGTAGCTAATGATATTGCTTCTTAAGAAAAAAATTAGCGGGAGAAAACTTTCTCGAGTCTTCGAGTTATGACCTTCCAAAGTTACAGTTGTTGAAAACGTCCCAAAGGCCTTTTTCAACAGTTGCTGTACCACTTTACTACTCCGTAACGGTAGGCACTAAAAATCTGAAATTTTGACAGTATGTCGGCTTTAGGGTAGCCTTTCGATGGTGTAAGCGCCAGATTTCTAAAATTTCCAGTTTTTGTTTATATATTAAAAAACCTATGTATGAAGACTTATGGACACCCCTGTATGTTAATTCTTCATATAGTTTTCCCCTGAATCATTACTCTTTTATAACTAAGAACTCCCTTAACGTATACGTACAATTGTGGATTGTAGAAGTGTATCAAAGCGTGTGTAAATAAATATCTATGAATTTGTACATCTGGCGTCTATCTCCGGAAGAACCGCTCCTGCATTTGGTGACCTCATATTCCGTACACATCCTCGGTGTAGAATATAGACTATTATACCCGGATCCAGGAGTGCATAGAGACATGAGTTCCCCCGTCCATACGGTGGCGGGCAGCAAAACCGTTACAAACTTGTCAGGCAAAGAGCAAGTATCCATCTGTGAACGTATAGTTGACCGAAAATTGGTAACACAGGATAATTTCTTGGGCTTGTATGAGGTCAGCTCCTCAACAGGTGAAGACCTGACGAATGTGATTCCTCCTGCGCAGTGGCTGATAAACTTGAAACCCTGAGGTATTCATGTAAAGAATTTTAGTAACTATATTGGGTAGTTGAGTGCATACAAGGACTTCAGCCTCAAAGTAGAGCACTATTACTATACAGTGACGTTCAGTGATGCTAATTTCTTACTAGTATATTTTGAGAACTAGCAAAAACCTTGGTTACTAGTGAATACTAACTAGTACTAGACTAGCAATCTGCTAGAAAATGAATACTAGATACTTACTACTACTACCTTCAGACGTAAAAATACTACCTTCGTACTAATACTAGCAGTGCACGAAAAATACTAATACTAACTAATACTAGCTCAGCGGAAGTCAATTTTTACTAAAGGGTACTAGTTCAATACTAGCAGTTTATATGACTTTGTGCGCCTCCTTTAATGGCATTTATTAACCTCTGCGCTTAGGTCTACTGCATGTACAAACACCAATTTATCCGTATTTATTCGTTTTAAGTTAAATAATCAAGGTTTTCGGTAATTTTGGAGTGTGCACGTGCGGAAAATTCCCGCCTCCGCCCATAGGGAGCCAAATTTTTAAATTTGGCGAAGATACTAGCTGTTACTAGTACTAGCAGTCTATCAGGAGTTTACTAACTAGAACTAATACTACCAAACGCCTGGAAAAACTAATACTAACTATACTAGCAATTTTCATAGACTAGAAATACTACCTTATACTGAACTAGCTTTACTGAGGAAGAATACTAGTAGATACTAGCTACTAGTAAGTGGCAACATTACTACCGTGTACTAATACTAGCATATTGATCTTACTAGATAACACTGGTGACGTTCTACATATTTTTTTTAGCTGTTTAGTCTTCCAATTCTTATTGCTGTACTGGGTGGCCCAGGTCTACACTTTCAAAACCGAGTAATTTATAGCGTGTTGAAGCTGAAAACACGTTGGGTGATTGGACACCAATTCTGAAACTAGAGACTTGGGGGTAATTGTTTGATCTAGCTCACATTAAAATAGTTCCAGAAATGGCTGAGAAATTTGAACACCATTATCTCCCAAATTATCTCGCTCGATAGCTCAGAAATCAGTGAATGGTTTTCTTAATACAAAAAGTGACCTCAAGAGGGAACTATGTACTCCACATGTCGCTGTGATCATTATTTTGAGAAAGAGGAATTTTAATTATAACAAAAGACTGAAACCGCATTCAAACGTATGTTAAATTCGACATTTTTTCTGCAAATTAAAAATTCTCAGCCATTTTTCGTGCGCTTTCAATATGTGATAGATCAAACAATTACCCAGTGTAGCCGATTATGTCTCCTCGCTTGTAGATTGACAGATTCAGGTGATTCATTTTGATGATTCTGTCTCGGAGAAAGCCTAGCAAATACAAATTGGCTTAATAGACTGTATTCGTTAACATAAAAAGAAAATATTGTGTCAACAATCGAGCATTTTTTATTGATGGACGATTCTTTCCTCAGAAATATCGAAAGTTTACATCAGCAATCCAAAATTTGTACAAAAGTTGTGTGCGCCATACCTCAGCTACAGCTATATCTCCAGATTTCATTGTGCTCGCAACATCTGACTTACTATGTTCACCGCGGCCACTGTTGTGATGAATGTTTTTGGTTTTCTGAAAAAATATTAAGTGAAGATCAAAAAACTTAAATTTCTCTAAAATAATTATGCTTCTTACTATACGGGCTGACATGTAGATGCTTAACAATATCAACATGACCTTCAAGGCTAAGATAATTAGAGCAACTTTTCTAGAACAAGTTTCTTTCAAAAAGCACAATTCATTTTTTACACGCAGAATTTATGATCTACTGGAATGCAATTACGGGTGGGCCAAATACACTCCTGTAAGGCTCTCCATCAAGTACATATAGACATATTGGGCACCAAATTCCGTATCCAAATTCGAGGCCTTATTTAGGCCGTTGTATTTATATTTTTTCTTAAATATGATAATGAGGCGATGATGTATCGCCTCAAAATATATTCGTATTAGAGGGGCCTAACCTTATCATTGTCCTATCAAGATTCAGGAGCATTGCGGATAAGGAGAATGAGTGTCATAGAGCATGGGTCATGACAATGCAATGGGCACAAAGGGCGAGAAAATAAAAAAAAAGTCACACAAGGCCAAAAAGAGAGGAAAGACAGGCATAGAGGACGAGAGAAGGAGAACAAAGTATTATGATGATGTAATTAAGGTGTTATTCCATCGGTACTTTTGGCCTCATTCAGGTCATTAAGACCCTTTCATCGTATAGCTGCGGTTTTCTTTCTTTTTTTACTCAATGGGCGTCTACATGGGCCTCTCTTACTTTGACTTGGACTCAACGAGCGTGGATATCATCTGCAGGATAAAAACCCTGGTAAACGATCTCCTCTCAACAATAAATTTCACGTACGTTACGTATCAGCAACCCTGATACTACAATCACTCGGATGGTTCCATGTGTACACTTTCATTCTAAGAGGGATGAACTTCAGTCCCAATGGTTGGATGACTACGCCAGCCAGACGACCCACTTATAATAACCTTTCTGACGATTTGTGTGATGAGGTGGTTGAAATCCGTCTACCTTCTCCACTGCAGGCTCCATCTCCATCTGGATCCTACGCCTCGTCTCATGGAACTTTTCACTCATCTCACGGATCCGACAATGCAGCTCATGAATCATATCCGCTCTACTCTCCATCCGCCAATTTCGTATCATCAACATCTTTAAGAGGCTCATATCCACCACTATCTCCATCTTCCATCTCAACCGTCTCCAGTCCATCCGGAAACGCCCAACGCTCTGTCTACAATCTTTCACCTCATCGGAATGGTTCCATGTCATCAGCCGTGATGTCAATATCATAGATGACTCATCCCCCAGCTCTGTGGGATCGTCCCCGCGACTCCAATTTTACTTTCTTTGCAAGGGACACTTTAGGTTTCTTTTGAAAATTTTCCTATTTGTATAAATGCACATAAACAAATTGATGTCCTCACCTAATTACATTTTATATTAAGGGATTTCTACGTTCAAGTTCAAAGCATTTGCTTCCTCAATTTATAATTATCACATAGGCTTTGAATATTCATTCCATTCCTAGTTCAGGTAGAATTTCGGGCGTTCATTCTCTCACAAGAAGAACGACTCCATTGTATTATTACACTTAATCCACATAGCTCAGGTAGAAATCTGGGCATCAATTCTTGCACGATGTCCACACTTTTATATACAGCCTGTGCCAGATTGAAGTATACACTTGGTTTCGTGAATAACTTTTGAAGTTTTGAAGCTATCGGCATG
>JAQIWI010002242.1:0-13000 GCA_034698825.1 Deuterosminthurus bicinctus | reverse complement strand
AACTAAAGTGTTGTCACGCTAAAGTTGACTAACTTAAGAGACCTTTACGTCGTAAGCTCCGGCATGTAAAGTGTTAAGTCTGATACCTTTAACGCTACTCAATCAACTTGGAAAAACACTAAACAAAAAATTTGAACAACTTTACGTGATTCATCTTGTGCAAGAACGACTGCCTGCACGTATGTTCAAGCTATGACATGGAGAAAAATGAAGTCATTTGCTTTTCGAAAAAGCTTAGGGTATCAGAATCCAGTAAAAGGAGGATAGTAGATAGCTAACTCCACTATCAGATAGTGGGGTAGAAAATCTAATTTATGTCTTTTAAGCTGAACTTCTCTGCATGACGACAGCACACTAATGGCATGAGAGATAGAAAGTGGGGAAAAAGATTAAGAATTTCTCACGGGAAGTCTCCTCACCAGTATTTAAACTTAAGATGGGAGGTACTCAAGGGCACCGTAGACATAAAGGAAGTGAGAATGAATGGCGAGGAACTAGCTGGCTGATGACAGCAATGTATAGTCACATACGTATATTCAGTTATATTTCATGCGTTACTATATAATGAACGATGAGATGATTAACATACAGAGAAGCGACTTGGTTTAAACAAGCGCCTGTGGTAAAAGCTGATCACACAGACTTGTTAAGGGCAAGATCACTGATAAAACTGTGATTTGGAAAGTCAATCAGGATATTGCTAGTTCTCTGTCAACAGCCTCGTGACTGGTGATGGTGATTCACCACCACCATCGCATCCTCCGGGTATAATATCCGGTTAGTGTATTTGCAGGATATGAGGTCCATGGTGGTGGAAAGAGAAGGCGAGTATATACGCACTCTCCGGGTCTGCAGTGCATACAGGCTGAATCCTCTACTCTTGCAAGTAATACAGACATTTCACTTTCCATTGGGATAGTGATTTCTCAAACATTATCTGTTGAGCTCGTAAAAGCAATTGCTAAAAATCACACAATATACAGACTTCTCCGTTTATCAGTCATGCATTCAATGGACACCAAATTGCTTTCACCACATTCACCAACGAGAAACGCAAGGGAAATCATACAACACTTGGCTCAGACACAGATTTCAACAGGGACAAGGAATAACTATGTTTGAACAGTAACATATTATTTATGCGCTTTACGTCACGACATTTTACTGCCACACGCAACTTAAAGCTTCAGAGAAGATTGTCTGCTTGCACAACAACAGGACTCATACAAATACATGCCCTCTGTTCATCGCAGCCAGTATCCTCAGGCTTGAGTATGACCAAATCCGTGTTTAGTTGTTGTGCTGAAAAGTTTTCTAGCTCCCAGGAGAAAAGAAAGTTGCGTCATTGGTCACTAGCTTGGTTCAGTCAGATAGCCTAGTTTTCTCTTTTATCCTCTACTGAAACTTGATCTACGTCAAAAGAAAAGCGTACTGGTAAGAATTACTGGTAAAAAAATTAACATGCTGACAACGTTTCCTTGAGTTTCTTTGTAACATTTTAATCACACGTTGCATGATCCAAATACTTGAGACAGTTCAAAATTACTAACCAATACGTAGATTTGTTTTGAAGTCCGTACTACTGTTACTACAGTATTTAATTTACTATCAAATTAATTGAGCATACTAATTTACTTTTTATTTCTCTTAAAATAACAAGAGATTATAAATATATAAACTGTCATATCACAAAACTATCACTATAGCTAGAGCACGAGAAAGCACTTCTGCGTCATTATTTCTGTTAATTCAGTGTGGCCACAAAAACACTAAATTATGACTATAGGTACAAGAAGGGCTTGTTACTTAATAAGCATTCGTTTCCGAAGCCATCACCACCCATACTATAACACATTTTTCCTATTGCTCATTACATGGTTTAGTGCGTTGCTTCCTGTACCCGACGGTGACGGTGATTATTTAGGTAGCAAATTCTTTTTGTCGAGTGTTCTTTGGATACACGCAAAGACTTCATTAAGGTTCATGCTTGGTCAAAGTTATTCTCGCTCTTGAGACGAAAAGGCGGTTGAAAGTTTGGCAAAGTTCGCTTATGTTAGACTGTGTGCAGAGCTGCTGTTAGAGCAAGAAGACGATCGTTTGCATTGGTTGGTTAGGTTGAAATGATGATTTGTGGTCAGGAGCTGACAGTTTGGTAGACTGAACATTGGAATCAATGTCCAGTTAGGAATATGTCAGGAGATAACGTTGAATGAATTCACAATGGAAAATGATGGATGGTAGGTGATCCGTAACTTAAACCTTGTTTGCCCCCCTCAACTCCAACACCATATCATCGAATTCAGTCAATGAACTAGGGAGGCATGATGATAAATGACATCGGATTTCTTCTTGTTTTTGTAGGGATTACGGGGAGGATACATCTTTTTATGGAAATGAAGACAGTACGATTCCACAAGCATCGGCTTCTTCCACAATTGATGCGTACGATCAGTACGAGGAAGACAACAGGTAAATGATACTATCTTGTTCGCGCTATTACTTACCTCGTGGATTGCGTTTGTTATTGCATATACGTGACTTACTGCCCAATTTTTTTCTGTTAACAGGTATTCATACGATGACAGTCAAGAATGGGGTACTGAAGTTGAAAATAGGGACCATTACGCTACTACCTCGTCCTCAAAACCGCACAAGAAGCTGCCGCAAATCCCGACTCAAAAACAACAATCACTTCGCACAGACTCTTACGCGGAGGATCCTTACGGAGACGGCACTTACGATGATTATGGGATGGCATCCACTACGGATGACGCCTATTATAGCAATAAAGACTATGATGACACTTACGAGGATGAGGCCACACCAATCGTTCCTGAAACTTCTACAACCGTCGTGACTCCTGCAACAAGTTCCAGTCAGCCATCTTATTCTAAGCAGACCCATCATCAGCAATATCAAACCCAGCCACAATACCAAAATCAACAGCAGCAGCAGTCCCAATACGAAAGTCATAAAGCCGAGCAGCAGCCATACCAGACTTCATCTCAGACTCAACATCAAAATCACAAGGAACAAAAACATCAGCAGCATTTACAAGATCATCATCAACAGTCACAAGATTATTATGACACATCCGTGCCCTACGAGAGTCAGTCTGGCTATGACGAGACTTGGGATTACAATGGTTATTACGATGAGGCTGGCAACTTCATTCCTTATAACTCGAATTCTTACTACGATGAGAGTGGAAATCTTGTCACAGCTGACCAAGATCAGTATGGGTATTATGGTGATACGACCGCGACAACGGCCACTGCCGCAGTTGATCAAGCTTATCCTCCTCAGACAGTCCCGGCGCCCACGGTTTCAACCACCCAATCTGTAGATCATCAACAATATCACGATTATAAAACACCCACCACATCAGCCGGAACTGCAAAAGACTCCGGCCAAGAGCAACAGCAGCATGAACAAGAGCAGTCCTTTGACCAGTATGACAATACCGATTACTACTACGCAGGCGGCGACCAAGACTACAACTACGATTACTACGGATATGGGGATGATGGAAAGGATTATGGTGCTTATGACACAGGAGATTATGGGGAAGAGAGTGGAACATATAATCACCATCAGGATGATATGATGACCATGGAAGGGGAAACATCCGCAGTCTCCGCCGCTGCTGACCAATACACTAACAAACCGAGCCAGTTCCAGTCCAGTAATAATAAAAAGAACAAGTTGCATAGTTTACAATCCCAATCCAGTGTCGAGTACAATTACGCATATCAAAGTGCCGAAAATTTGTCGTCTTCCTTACCATATGAAGATGCTCTGAGCCAGGCAAAGACATCAATTACAGTGACGACAACGACCGCCACATCGTCAGCTGGTGCAACAGCACTATCCTCGTCCTCACATTTGGATCGTGCCAATTCGAGCACTCGCAGGGCGAGTTTTCGACGTCAAGTCACTCGAGATTATGGACTGGATGGTGGGCCGGATTCCCGGAGTCACAGTTTCGACGCTCCTTCGCATCCACTGGACGCCGCACCGACGATTGCCTCAACAGCTGAGAAGAGCGAGACTTTTCGAAATGGAATCAAAGTCACTGTTCAGGACACTGTAGACCTCGGCCTGGGCTATTCCATGTCAGTTGATGATGACAGCTATAATCCGGGTAAGTCATAATCTACGTCATTCGATACGACAATCCTACTGCTGGCCTCAATTCACACTCGTTTATTTTTCTAACAGCTGACACCAACTGGCCTGAAGGTTACGACTATGGCCATGAAGACTGGAAGTCAAGCGAAGACTGGAACAAGTCAGAAGATGACCGTCGATATGCTGATGACCAAAAGTCACACGAGAGTCAGGAGCAAGGCTACGAAACTCAGGATACTTCCCGGGACAATGGTCCTGTCCATATGGACTCACTCGAGTCAAACGCCTCGGATCCAGCAGGACGCGACCCGGAAGAAATTGACAAATTTGAGGCTCAGTATTGGCAGAAGCAGAAGGAACGGATTGCAAAACAGGCCACGCTCACTGCTCAAGACTCCTTTGGCTACGAATATGGGGTTGGAAATGATGTTGGGGCAGCATTCTTTGAGCCCGTTATAGAAAGCTTAAACGAAGGGCCAAGCCATTCTGTGATAGATCAAGTAGGCCATCATCAAACTTTGTCCCGAATGCATAGCACAGAAGACTGGGTTAGCGGTGGGGACGTAAAGAAGAACTCACTAGATCTGGAGCATGAGGAATGGCTTAGTGGCCTTGATCGCACAGGGAGTCAGCGAAGTATGCGGGGCTCCAGTGCGAATCTAATCAGTCGCCAAGAGAGTATTGCCTTGGACACTCATCCAGAGGAGGATTTGGAGGATGATGAGTATTTAATTGGCGGTCCGCGAGGAATTGATGATGGAAGAGTTGGACGGAAAGTCTCTACTGATTCCGCAGGCTTGGCGGACACTGCGGCGAAATTAGCAATGCTCAACGAGATTCAGGATGATACCATGATTACCTTGCGGGAGGAAGGAGAGAGGAAGTCATCACTTGAGGTCTCATCCGGTAAGGACAAGGCCACAAAGAGCGTCAGCTTTGATGAGGAACCACCTAAAATGATGGTGCCTGAGCGGCAGACCAAGGGGATGACTCCACGGGAAAAGTGGTTATGGTCCATGAATCGCATCTGCTCTCAACTTGCGGTAAGTTCATTATTAATCTGCTTTCCCTACATTATTACTTGTTGTGAGAGACAATAGCAGCAGCTGTACCAGGTCGTCCTATAAAAGCAGGCTTCATTAATGAAATTTACTCCGTTATTACATTTACTCTAGAAACAGGAGCTTTTGCAAAATCGTATTCGCCCGTGTACACATGCGCTTCATATTCGAAATGTCAACAAGATTGTTTTCAATTTCCTTCGATATCCATTCCCCAAACATGCTTAACTTGACCTGGGGTATTATTTAGTAACATCCAAAATTCCCTGGGGGAAGGGGGATGCTACATTTGCGACTATTAATAAATATCTGCGTGTAATGGCATGTGACAACACGAAGCAAAAACAAAGCTAGGGCTCCATGTAGCTTGCATTACTGTCAGGTAATTAACTTCGGCATGAAATGTTACATGGATCTCTTCGACTTTGTAGAATGTTCGAGGACCATTGGTAAGGACTGATTTCTACAGTACTTAAGAAAGCCTAACATGTACACCGAATTGGATTTTATAACAATTAAATGCGACGGGCACAAAAAGCTACATCCATTCAACTCCTTTAAGTGGTCGTACAATTAGAGGAAGCACAGAAGGGAGAAATTGAGGACGGTTATCCAATTACTTTCGAGTTTCGACTACGTAGCAGCACACCACTATAGTAGTTGAATTCTTATCTCTCGTTCAGTCTTGGGATACAATGGGCACACTTATAACGTCATTTTCACCCCTGTAACCATGAAAGTCAGACGTTTCTCCGAGTGCTGAAGGGCACTGTGTGAGACGAAAGAGCAAGAGACAAAAGTATCGCAGTAAATAAATCGACCTTTTCCCGCATCGACCTCCACAGAGTCCCTGCAAGCTACACAAGATGGCAACTAGGCAGCTAGAATCGTGTTGAATTCGGCAAATAGCTCTCAATAGGGCTCACCTCTGCACTAGAAACGGCAAAACTCTGCTAAATCAATATTTTGAAGGCTTGGATTCTAACATTCTCACAGGCGTCACAGATTCCGTCTGCTCATGTTGCTCTAAAACCTGTTGGCCTCTTCGTAAAAGCCATAACGTACAATTGCAATACGCCTATAACTGGCCCATTAATTTCACTACAAGGGGATTTTATGCATAATTTGAAGGCAACGAAATACTCGAGTCAAGGCGTGTAATGATAGCGCAAGCAAGATTTGTATTTCTACTAGGATTCTATACCTACAAAGTGTCGCTAATGGCAACGCCCACACACGCCCCAGTGCAGCGTAGTAACCATGATTTGCCTTTAATTCCTCGAACTATAATTTCAATCACATCCACAGAATGTGATAGTGCTGAGAGGGACATGATGATGGACCGAACATATCGTGGTCACAAGCTATACTTATTGCGGGTGGCTGGGAATGTACGAGTTCCCGGAAATTAATGTCAAACAAGGCTGAATGTGGACAGACTACCTGGAAGCCATTCCTGCTCCCAGTTTTCCTAAGCTAGATGTTAGCACATGAGTTGTTGTGGTGGGTTCTAATTTCCATGAAAAATAAGACTGAGACTCAGTACTCGGCTTGAGACCAAGGATGTTTAATTAAGCAAGAGGATAGAAATCCGTCTTCCTGGAAATCACGTACTCACCCAACAGGTGCTGGGCTTAATCTGTTCCCAAGGTCGGACTGAATTAGGACATCCTTCAGTCAGCTCTGTATTAATTCACTGGATTCAGTATACTGAAATAATAATCCGCACATAATCTCTCTCCTCTCAGTTCCATGAGTGGGATTTTTCAAGTTACGCCAGACTTGCTATCATGTGGAGATCATCTGCTGTAGAAGTATCAGAAGGATTCATGAATGAGAAAATGATGGTGGTACCCGGATCATGATCAATGATCATACGTAGTTTCCCGTTAGGGACTCACTAGCATTCTATGAATCCTTGATTGATACACGAATCAAGTTACTCCAGAACGAAACGAGGCTGTGTGAGAGAAGCCTTGTTATTGGCTCCTGCATTCGAGTAAAAAAGAGGTCAAAGGCACTCTTGTTTTTATCTCTCTGATACTTGTAGCATTCATGCATGGGGAAATCTAGAAAAATAGCATGTTCCGCATCATATATCTAGCTGAGAGTCGAACCCGTTCCAATAATAATGAGGAGGCCGCAGACCGAAAGTGCGAGCTTGTGTCGAGTCGGATTTCTACCACTAAATAAATCTCTCGTGTGTTTATTTGAGAAGAACGGAAGCCGCTACGTAGAGTGGAGCAATCTAATCGCATACGATACGATAGCACTTTTACTCATGAGTATCATACACACTATTGGTGTTAACACCACTAGGATGCAATTACTCCTTAATGTCACTGCAGGGTGGTAAGCCTTTAGATACCATGTGTGTGGTCTCTTATGAACTGAAGTGAAATTCCTAGTTAGATTCCAGCTCCCTGGGAAGTTGACCTCGTAAATCCCTGCGGGACTGCTGCTCCAAATGGAGTATTCTTCCTCAGCTGTCCACCTCAGAATAAAATCCCTTTGACTGCCACAAAATTATGACAGTTACAACTTGACAGTCGCCAGATTGAGTTTTTTTCTTCTACACACTCATACCCTCGCAGATATAAAGCCAGGAAGATAAATTGGAAAAAGACAATTTTGGATCTTGCTGGTAGAATGTGATACGGCGTGAAAATTAATTTCTCACTCGCTTACCCTATCGTTCTTTTCCTTCGTCACAATATTGTAGAGCGACATTATCTTCTACCTATCTAAAAAGACACATCTGTTCTCCTTTGCTCAGATGATTGTCGGCAAATTTTCTAGACTGGTACCACTACGATTATTATAAAGCCGCTGATGGTAGAAAGAACAGAGACGTGGGAGCAAACAGAGGCATAAATGTTATTTTCCGTGCTGTGTTTGGAATACATCGGTGATAATGGCGAAATTAATCAAGTGAACATGTGGACAAATTCATCTGCGGTTTTGCAGCCTCCATCCATAACTGTGTTCGTCATTCATTGGGAGTATGATTCATGGCAAGGATCGTCATAATGGCTCATGTACCACGTTCTTGTTGTTGAGTTTAGTCCATTCCCCTGAAATCATTCAAATTTACTTTTACAATAATCGTTGATAGTTCACGTTAAAACAATAATAAGTATTCGCTAACAACACACCCGTGCTCTCATGCTTCTGATGGTAGTACTCGTAGAGCTCTCTTGCAAAGAGTGTGGAAGGAAAACTATATTGAGTCACATTGTCGTCCTCCATTCCCTTCCAATTAGATAAGCCTAAAAACCACAAAGAGGAAATTAGTGCAGTAATACTAAGCAGTTTGTTTCCTTTGTAATAAACCACTCCTATTTATATCGTACACGGAACTGCGTGAATAACTTAACAGACATTCTGGGCAGTGAAGGACTTGTTAATCTACATTCTCGACTATTGAAGTGTCAGGAAAGAGTAAAGTGATCCGCCTGCGTGTGCAATAAAAAAGTGCGAAAAGTATTTTATGTGGGGCACAGCTGGTGAAAGTGTAGAAATGGGTGCGTGTGTACCTCTATAAATCTTTTTTGTCGTTCAAGATTACGACTAGTAGTGAATAGACTTTTCAATAAGAAAGTGAATTTTGGCAGCCGGAGCGCACGTGCAGCATTATCTTCTGGGATAATCGACGCGGCAGAAACGTCACATAAATTTGAAGTAGACAAGAAAAACAAATTATTTTATATAAGGAAAACTTATGTATCCGTACGCGTATAAAATATGATTTCTCGTAACGAGAGAGCACACGCAGAAGTAGTGGTGAATGGGATGATGATCATCATCATCCAAGGTGTTTGAAAATATGAGCAGTGAATCAGGAGGCGAGGTCAGGAGGATGCAGACAAATAACGATTATTACGACGAGGAGCAGCAGCACCAGAAATCGAAGCATCAAGAGGAAGAAGAGGATTACGTGCCAGAGCATTGCAACCTTGGATATGCTCTGGTCTTCCCACTCAAAGCAACACTCGTTCCGTTTCAATCTGCCTCATTGTTAGAAAAATGTAGCAGTCTAGATTCTATTCAGCGTTTACAGATCCCCCCGTCTCAGCCAAATTGCAGCACTATGACGGTCGAGAAGACTAGCGCAATTTCCACAAACAACGAGGTCAATTCCCCGACTACTATTTCTTCCTCCTCATCCCTTTCAGCCGCTTCCAAATGGAGAAATAGCATCCGAGATAGTTATCTCCGCCGTCCATCCATCAGTTTGCCAGAGGGTATCGATCGATTGGTAACTTCAGGTTCGGACGAAGACGTATTTGCAGGACGTGCTAATTGCGCCGTAAATAGGAAAAATGAGAGTTCCTCTAGAGGAATACCGGGGTCAGGACGAGTTGTTATTGGGGGAGCGAGGAACCCATCCATATCCGGAGTTAATTCCTTGCCAAGAATCAACAGGAGTAAGGTTACAGATGCTCGAGGATTATTCCTTGGAGCGGGAGGCTATGGGCTTGGATCCTCTCCGGTAGGCTCGGCTTCATTAAGTGGAGCCATAAGCTTACGAGACATAAAGGAGGGCAGCATTGGAGACCTGATGAACTGGGCCGGCTATGGAAGTCGAACGCAGATCTACTTGAAATTAGCTCGTAGCGTTCCTTTGGAAACGGTGGCGACGGCATCTAATTCTCCTACACCATCCTGTACTGTTTCCGCTCTGCCGGAGTCACTTCCGTGTCATGGTAGCCTGACATCCATCCCGAGAATGAATATTTCACGAATGACGTCAGAGGAGGACGAGGATGATGATGATGAAGAAGGAACGAGCTCTAGTCGCTACGAAGGAAGTTCCATTTTCCAAAATAATACTTCTAGAAGACTCATCGCAGCGCACAGTTCAAGGGACATGACACCGGGAAGCGATACGAGTAGCTTTGTGTACACCAGCGGCAAGTCCGAAGGTCGTCATAGCAGTGATGAACTGGATGGCTTGAAAATGTCGGCAGCAGAGGACTCATTTTCTGTATGCTCCTCCAAGGCAACATCCGAGCATAATCCTCCTTCTAATTCCGCTTCATTCCGCATTGATTCCCGAGATTCCTCTGTCAATGTTAAAATGGCTAACTCGTCCAGTTGCTGTGGGGTTAATTTAACTAGGCCCATATGTCCTCGACGAAATAGTCCACCATATATTACATCAGAATTCTCCACTTCATGTCCTTCCTTGGTTCATAAGAAAGACAAATATCGTCAACAGTTACAACATCAGCAGAAACAAGATGAACGAAGACGAAGCGAGAGTCCAGAGCAGGAACGACGGTTGGTGGCGAAACAAATTCGTGGACAGACGCATGCAAGAGATAGAAGTCCCGAGAGAGTAACAAAAAGAGCTTATCGTACGCGTAAGGTTGGCGTTCCCGAAAATCCTATGATTACTACCCAATTCTCGAATACTACCTCCAGCTTAGCTAGTTCCACCATTACTGCCACAAGCCCTAACACCGTCTCGAGTCCCGACTACTTCAAAATGCAAGACAGAATCACCGATTCCTTAGATCTGGGAGAAAATTCAGATGAAGTACGCTCCGTATGGAGTCGGAATAACTCACAGGATAGCTCTTATGTTCCAACAGTGGAGAGAGCTAAGAGATTATCGAGGCTAATCCGAGATCGACAGGAGGCACAGCGAGTGATTTCGTTTGTTCAGGTGAGGATATGTGCGCTTCAAATGCTTCAGCCTATTCATAAAGTATACAAAATTTTACAACCTTTACTTCCGCATCTGACGTACTGAATAATGCCATTATAATTCACCATTCTTACAATCTGCATCCTCATCATGACGACGAGCCTTTGAAATAGTATCCCCCAGCTACGGGACGAGCATTTAAAATGTCTTTTGTTCTCGAGAGAGCATCCTGAGAGCCTTAATGAAATTATATTGAGACCGGATACAGCTTGAGATGTTTGCGTAGAATACACTGATCTCAACGGAAGGCATAAAGGAAATCTAGTTTAGTACAGACAAAATTTCTTACTACTATTTCTACTTACCCAGAACGAAACATATGAACCATTGAGGATCGAGGTAAACGTGAAGAGTTTAAGGGAATCTGATTACGATTTTTCTTATCTTAGCAAGAAGAAAGAAAACCTTTAAATATGCATGTTACACATATCTACGACGAAGACTTGCTAGGATCAACTTTTTCGCGATCTTCTCTGAGTTCCCTAGTTTTCTGCGTCACTGAATTCAGTTATTTAAGGCTCATAAATTCAGTCCATTGTACTTTACCAGATCGCAAAAAAGTGAGTCTCTCGCAAATTGCAGCACAAAGTTCAGATGGATTTTTTGTCTCAAACACATTCAGAGTCAATGGTCACACGTCTTCTTTGTTTTAAATGTCACTTCTTGTATGCTGTACCTTCACACTTGGTCCTCATGCAAACAGTATAGGTCTGTGTAAGTAAGTTTTGCAAAAATGATGAAGCTACCATCAATTTCACTTGCTTAATCTATTTGACATGAATCACTTTAGAGTACAAAAAACGTTTCTTTTCTTTCACGCAATCAAATCATTCACCCAGTAGAATTCGACCGCGGACATGGTTATATGATCGGAAAGATAGGGAAAATTGATCGCAATCCATTTACCAAGAGAGTGACTGAAGGTACAACCAGGTTGGGCTTATGACCTCCAAACGATCCAAAATGTCTCCACTAACTCAGCATATTGGCGCCGTCCATTGCCGGTAACGGCTGCTGAATGCTCTGAATTGGATTACTTGGACGGAATTTTCCATTGTAGAGACTTTGGTCATTCATCTTGTTTCCTCATTGACACGAACAGAGAGGAAAAATAACGGAAAACATACCTATTATGCTGCTTTCCTTTGGATGGTTATTTGCGAAAATATTTATTTGACGGTATGATATCATGCAAGCTAGTATGAGCATGTCTCATAGTAAAAATAACTCAGGTAATTTATTGTACTGCAATACGCTGAGCTCGTATCCTCAGAATTTGTATTGATTGACTCGTAAATGGATTCGCAGTTAAAGGTAGTTTTAGTAAGTTACTCGAGGCAATGTGGACTGGCTTTGAAATTTCAATTTGACGTATTAATGGGGAAACAAACTGAAAGGAGGCGAGCTTGAGATTGGAAAGCAAAGGCTGCTTTGAGCTTAAGAAAGAGTCAGTGAATCGTTACAAAATTATTTTGATGGGGTAATGGATGTGCTTGCCCTTCATCCTTTCCTACACGCTCCTCTTTTCTCAAGAGACTTTCCCCTTGTCTAAAGCCAGTGGTTTCAGCATGTTAACTTCCACAGATTGATTGAGTCTTGAATGTATCTTTTCATTCATGGAATAGGCCTACTTTAATGGACCACATTGAATGGAGAAAAAATTCTTACAAGGAGCTGAAATTGAACTTGTTAAAGGAGGGTTGGATGGATTGAGTTTCCGTCACACAGGGAATAGACAGCGGGAATGGGAGTTCAGAGGTAGTATTATTCAAAAATAAGTGTCATTGGTAGTTCGTAGGAAGTGCCTGTTGAGCATTAGCAGGTCCATTATTGGTGCTAGTTATAGAGATGGGAAGTGTAATGCAACATTTTCGTAAGGATCCGAGTATACCTATACGGCCGTCGTGCTCGAAAATGGTTGACTTTACCTAATAGAAAAGCACCATTGCAGGGCGATTTAGATGCATAAATCATTGAAATGGTTAGATTTCCCTGATGAACGTCTGCTGTATACTTGGTGAAACGGATGCTTTGATGCTAATTAGCTGATCAGGCTAATGATGACAGGGATGCTGATGAACGCCGCTTGAAATGG
>JAQIWI010002241.1:0-13000 GCA_034698825.1 Deuterosminthurus bicinctus | reverse complement strand
ACTGGTGCGCACGGAAAGCCCGCTTGGATATTTATCGATGTATTAATTGACTCGGGGCAACAAGCGGTCTAATTGTTGGAGTTCAGGTGAGCTGTTTTTCCCACAAGGCGCCAGCGATAATTGAAATCGGGAGACGTAGGCTGAGCGGAGAGAGATTCCCGTGTGAAGAAAGAACAGAGGTAGAGACTTGGCCTACACGTGAGATCTTATGGACATGTGTGTAAGTCGAGGAGTAGCCTGTGGCACAGACACTCCGTTACCTTTGTAACGGTAAATGAGCCGAAATACATAGGATTTCTATTGATCTTACAATATGTAAATGTACATGAACTGGTGGCCGTGAGACATAAACGCCCACTTTATTCACACGCTGCTGAGGTCAACAAATTCTATGATTTCACATGCAAATGCAAATATGGACAGAAATGTGTACTGAGAGCATCTGCTCCCTCTGGAAAGTTTTAACGGTCGTTTTGGCCTCCTCTGTATACTTTTTCTCAGTACTTCTTGGTCCAAATTTTACCCGCATCGTACAAAAACTTGTAAAACTTTCTCCACATTTCAACGTCAGGCTTGCTCAAAACATTCGTGACTCCTAGTGCTTTCTGTAATGTAAATAATTAAATTCTAGATTCGAATTTTCGTTGCATAATTCAATTCTACTGTTGGTTCTTCATCATTCAATTCTCTTGAAATAGTATCCTGATAAGGAGATGTCTCGAACCAATATTCTTGTAAAAACTTGTTTACCTTTGAATGTCAACTTTCAACAAGAAATTCATGAAGCCGATGATTGCTTCCTGCAATATTGCAGCTTTCCACTAATATTTTCTTAGACTCTTTTGTACTATAAAGGATGAGTAAACATTACAAAGTATAGTTCTTTTGTGCCATTTAAGGTACACAACAGATCCTATTCGGTAGCGTTCCTTCCCGTTTTTTAAGTAAAAATTTCAACTATATTCGGTCTTCAGTCATCATAGATGTGTTGGCTGATTAGTTCTATTTTAACCTGGACGAGCATCCACTACATGACACCGTAGCTTGTGCAACTTTTCGTGTTTCCACCGGGGAAAGAAGTGAAGAGAGCAGTGTGAGAAAGATTTGCTCTGCCCACAACATTCTTTTCGGCCTCAGCCCCACGTCCTGCCTTTTGATCCACTGATGATGCAAAGAAACAGCGGGGAGCTTTGATGCATACGTGCGGTAATTTGATTTCCATGGAGCTGAACGTGATCCTTGCACGGTTCTTTTACAGAACTTTAGGCTACCATGTATTATTTGCAAGCTAAAATGGCGACGTCTGAGGAACCAATGCTTGACAATCACATCTTGTTAGGTGGAACTTGGCATGGAAATCGGCTGAGAGGGAGGAATTTTTCAAAGAGTCTTAAATGGATTAGCTGCCTGTGTGACAGCACACGTAGTCCACATGCACATCCTGTGGCAAACAGGAGTATTTTCCAAGAATTTACAAAGTTTTGCAGGCATTTCCAGTCCCTGGGAGCTCAGCTACGAATGACAAAAGAGGCTTAGAAACGACTGGAACGCATGCAACAGGCCAGTTGTAAAATATTTACGAGTTTTGTAAACATGTTTTTGAGCAGCTCAGCCGGCATTAATTTTGCTAAAAGTGCTACGTAAACATTTACCAGTTCAGAGAGATTGAATTACTGGTTCGAATGGATTACATCAATAAAGTGTTTCCTGTCTAATACAAGCAACATGTAAGCTTGAGCTAAAGACAGTGACAGCAAAAAAACAAAAAGTTGTGTCATAAGCATACTTGAAGTCCTGCGGGAATTATTTGGGAAACACTCAACTTTAATATCTGTCATTGATCCTCTCAATGTAACTTCCCTTTTCCAACTGTTTGTTCGACACGCATTTATATTGAGGAATGGATTGTTGAAAAGGCCACAGAAAATTGGGATTGATCGGACAGAATTACACGGCCGTGAGGGCTTCACCAAAGCCTTAAATATACGGCCTGGGTGGAACTGAAATGGATACGTTGAATGATGAATATGAAACATATGGATGGAACGAGACGATTTGGACGATCATTTGTAATTTTTTCGCATTGTTGTTCTTCCATTCTCACACAGTTCTACATGCCATTCCAGACTACATCAAGTGGCTTATAAAATGGACCTACTCCAATTCAAAATGTTTACAACTGAATGCCAATTTGCTTTTCAAACCCTCGCTCTCTGAAAGCTCCCACTTCTTGTAGGGTGTGCTTTCTCCAAAGAAGCAGCAGCAGCACAAAGGCTTTTATGTACACGCCTACAACTTATGAAACGCAATTCATAATGAAACTCTATAGTCTCATAAAACTCTCAAGTTCATGCGAGCGAAATGGCAAACTACTTGAATTTTAACGGAAGGGAGCACATAAAAATCAACAAGAGAGCCTACTTCTCTCTTTTGCCTAATAATAAAGCTGGTCGCTTATTCTTTACCAAAGTTTACCAAAGCCCGGAATCAAGCACCAATAGTCAGTTAAGAAACGTTGTAAGTCAGCAATAATTTCAGCCGAGAAAATGAAGGCTCTTAGAAAACCAATACAAACGGTAGAACAGGCACAAACCTTCTTAACCATGTCACTGATTTTGACTAAGCTACTCTGCTCCGTAAATGTAGAAAGAGAAAGTCGGGCGAGCTTGATGTTCATCTCTCAATTTCTAAGCTATAGCAGAGTGAAATTCTAGGAGGGTTCATTGAATTTTCCAAATAAGTTCTCATTAGACTTCGCCAGCATCTTCTTTTTGATTGCTTGTGCTCAATAAATGGGATCACGGATGGCCTTGTGCAGAACGGTTTACTTTGTTTTTTTTATCAGTGAGATGGGAATTGACCCTTGCGAAAGGACAAACAGTGTTGCTTTGCACACAATATTACCTTTTACTGGTTCCATTGGAACCTCACAAGAAAAGTTACAGATGATGATGTTCTGCGTTGTCATGGCATTGTCAATCAATTTTTCTCTGGTCCAAGTGAATGATCAAAGCGTCAAGATTGCCGTATCAGAAGTCAGTACGAGAGATGATGCAACAAGTCAAATAAACAACACAAAGGTTCTCGCTACGAATTTCTTCTGTGAGGGAGTCATACAACCCTTAAAATGCAGCTCCCCCCAGCGAATACCCTTGGATTTCAATGAATGTTGGGGAAACTATAGCACATTATGTGTTCCCTTTGAAATAGCCCTCTTTTAGTGCGACGTGGCGGTGCAGTGCCAACGACCGATCATAATAACATAATCTTAATTATCATATCCACAATTGCAGTATGCAAGATAAAGTCTGTACACAATGCCACATGCAAGTTGACCGCAAAGTATCCACGAGAAAGCTGGTTGGTACAAAGTACAAAGGGTTACTGGCAACAGGAATGGAAACTTCTGGAAAGAACACAATAATGCTTGAAATTGTGCTGCAGCTGCTGGCGATACAACAGAACTCAACTCGTCTTGCCTTAAGTGAATCAAATTTATTATGACACCTGCTGCAGGTGTCCACTCGGCTGACTGGAACTAAAAAGCAACGTGAACTGGAGGTGCACTTTCTCGGGACATGGTACTGACAACTTGTTAGAACTGGCACAGTTGTTTCCATTTTGCTGCAGCTGCTGGCAATACCACAAAGTACATTTCTTGTTCAAAGTAAACCAAAGCTTTATTGTCGTCAACATCTGCAACAATTATGATGCGCTTACGCCGGTGTCTAGACCGCAAGCCTACACAATAGGCTGCAACATGTTCACATATAAATGCGCAAAAACTTTGCAATATTAGTTGCAAGTTCATTCTCCTGTGTCGACTTTGTTTAGTTGTGACAGCTTCGATTGCCTACATTACCAACTCTTTTAATATTTTCCAATTATTTCGACAAGTTGCGAAAATGACCGGGAATTGGAAACTCGGTTATTTTATTACCCGATTGTTTGCAGTACTTTTTGCACTAACTGCATTACGTATAATATTTTTACAAACCCACCTACTTTTTTATGCTCAAACTTACATTAATGTCCCAAACCACTTAACTCAGCTTTCCCAACAAGTTACTGATTTGTACTCGTTTGAGGATTTGCCAGAGATAAGCCATGGAGTCGTACTGAGCATTGTAGAAATTTGGAAAGAGGAGTTATCACAGGTTACTTTAAAGGGCAATAATAGGTACTTGCTGCTACTAGTACGCTGAAAAAGCAATAACCTTTAAATTTGAACTAGTTACACGCATGAAAAATAACTGATTAATACTGATTTGTTTTCAAGACACGTGACAGATCAAATAATGCAGACTGGTGGTGAGCCGGAGAGAATTATGTTGATAACCACCTGGGGTTCGAGCTCCTCTTACGTTGGCGCCCTTTTGAAAAGTCGGCCCGGAACGTTTTACTTTTTCGAGCCCTAGCGCAATACTTACATAAATACCGTGCGTGAGTCATTTCATGTAACAAGGGCTTTTCATCTTTTTATGTGCGTCCAATTTTGTAGGTTCGTGAAGAATCGGAGATTTTGGGCGCCCAGGAAATCCTTCGGGACCTTTTTCGTTGTCAAAATCCGGGTACTTTCCAAATCAAATGTTTTTGTTTGAACAACTTTGACTCATGCGCAATGAATTCTAGACGGGCGACATACAACAGATAATTTATTCTACGGGTCTTTCTTCAGTCGCAACTCGGATTTGTTGGCAATAGCAAAGCGAAATAACTTGGTGAAGGATCCAACTTTTGCTGCTTCCATCTGCCGTAGGTCGCCCATAATGGCGATGAAATTAGTTCGACTGAGATTACGGCATGCAATCCCATTACTTGCGGATGGAAAGTGGGTAACTCATAAAATATCTACTTCAATTTGCTAAAATGTTAAAGGGCTTATGTTGCGTACTAGATTGAATCTGAAGGTGATTTACTTGGTGCGAGACCCTCAAGCTACAATTCACTCTCGACTAAAGGAAGGCTGGTGTAAGGAGATGTCTTCCTGTAGCAATGTGGATTTATTTTGCTCGGACCTCGTGGATGATTTTAATGCGACAAAGCAACTGGAATGGGATTATCCAGAGAGGTTTATGTGAGCTTCCCAATAATCCAGTAAACGGCGTTTGTGTTTTTGAGAGGAGTTTCGGATTTGCAGGGTAATGCAGTATGAGGACTTACTCACGAGATCAAGAACGTCAAAAATTTTCCTTAAGTTTTCAAACGTGAAGGCCGATACGCCTACTGCACTCCGGAGGGCAAAGAGCGCGTGGGAGCTCACGAATTGGATAAAAGACTTAGGAAGGAACTCGGAGCTTGTTCTTAAAATTCGAGCTGCTTGTGGGGAAGCAATATGGAGCTCTGGGGTTATTTACCCATTGAAACTTCACCCGCTTAGACTTTTAAAAAAATATATCATTTCTAAGCCAGGTTTTTACATACTGGTCACCATGGTTACATAATATGCATGCTTGTTTTATTTAATTTACGAAAGTTTTTGAATAATTTGCCTCACCATGCTCTCACTAGCCACATCATGCTGAATAAACGAGAACGGCTGTTGTAGGGCTGTTTCCACTTTCAGTTGACCTGGAAAACTGGTAGCTCAAGTCACGATCAACCAGGAAGAAATAGATTTGTTTCCTTTGATACTGTTGCTTTGTCCTTATGTCAGCTCGGTCTACACATATTCGTGCCGGACGCCCTACTGCATACACTGATCATTCACATCATACTTGTGATGTCTACCACCCAGGGGGCCCACTGGTACTGGTACCATGGACTTTATGCTAGATTCATGCATTGTTCGCCAAATTTGTTCAGATGACTCTACTCGGAAACGTCGGGGGTGAGAGGCCGGTGGTTAGTGCCATATGCAACGATGTAGCCGAATTGGTTTTTATGTCCAGGTCGTGATGTAAACGACAGCGAAGAAGTAGTACAACACTGGAAAACGAAACTAAGGGAATATTCCGTGCAAGACTTGATTGCGACAAGCTAGCCGTGTCTGGTCGTGGGAGCTGCAACATTCGTTAAGGCAACATTTGTCTACGCGATCCGTCGATGAGGTTCCTTACCTATGCCGCTCTGCCTACTGGCCTTCAGAATTGGGCTACATTGGGATTGTGCCTACTGGAAGAGATTTGGCTTCTCGTAATCACGGTGATGATAGCGGGACGCGGGACCAATATAAGCTCCAGGTCATATCATTTGACCTTGTCAATCATAAACTCCAGCTTTTGATGAGGAAGATCCAAAAGTGAAGTAGCTTAAATTTTCACTAATTAGAATTTTCGATGATAATTTCCATACTGTGCTTTCTGGTCTAACTGCTAAACGAAACCATTTATTTCTTTATACTTTCAAGTGGAACACAGAATCGCAGGACTGTCTACGCACTCTTACAATGCCTCCACCTCTACGTCTCAATGTTCAACACAATCAACAGGCTTCTGATATTCACGTGGAAATTCGTCTGCATCACAGTGAGCATAATAAGTGTGTACGTGGCGATAGCTCATTTTTGGGAGTATCCAATATTTGGATTCATGTACTACATTATCCTATTCAATTGTGTGCTCATCTACGCCACTGTCTACGAGAAAGCATTCATGATTCATCAACTGTTCGAGCGAACGGTTGGCTGCGCTAAGCTGCGCATGCTTGGAAACCGGGCTGGTCTTTTTGGGAGGCAGTTGCGGTCCATCCGGTCACTGGAGTCAGTGTCGAGAACTTTCATTAAATAGAACGGCCCTCAACGCAGATCTTCATGAATTATGTCTTGGTCAACATTGTCAACATGCTGGTTGCTTATGGCTGAGACCAAATCAGGGTACTGCACGAAGCAAGCACGTAGTATTCTAAGTAGTGACTTGATGTTTGAAAGTTGAAGTGTACGTACAATCTGGTAACTAATCAATGTGATCTAATAGCTTTACGAAGTTTAACTAAGTTATTAACTAATGCTGTCTGTTGTCCAGGAAACTTGTCCAGTATGGTTCTTGTTATCCAGGAAACTTGTCCAGAAAACTTGTCCAGAATTGTTTTTGTCATACAATAAAGTTAAATGTTCTTCGGCTCTCTGTGATTCGTTATCATACGTAAAGGTCTATTAAATCAATTTATGCTGAAAGGGCAGTAAATGTGCTCGTATAATTTTCCCGGTGCTTGTGGACAAACTCTAACCCGGAAATAGGAAACCATGCATACTTTATATGAATGTCAACAACAAAATTGCAGTATTAGCACTGAGAAACGATGCCGAAGTACCAGGAAATCATATCGTGTCACTTAATGACCTAGGATGGTTTCTTTTAGAAACAAGCTAAACTCTAGGAAGTAATCTACAGCTGACTGTCTAACTACAAGAGTGTTGACTTTGGATGAGTGTGCAAGTCCACGTCTGACGCAACGGCGCTTTTCATTAAAGTCAACAATGGCCGATCTTACTTTCCAACCCGGAAAAGAATCCGCACAAGATTTAACGAGGGTAGCCGTCATTGTGGAACTAGCCTTCTCACTAAGCACATCATGCTTAATAAAAGTGAACGGTATGATGTCCTCAAATTCATCAGAATTTGCTGCAACATTGGGCTACTTCCACTGCAGGTGGACCTGGAAACCTGGCGGCTGACATTGCATTCACCCACAAAGCAGTGGATTTGTTTCCTGTCTTACTCTTGTTTTCTCCTTCATGTAATGTACAAGAGTGGCAGCTTGGTCCACACATACTTATTCGTGCCAGAAGCCCCGCTGCATACATTGATCATTCACATCGTAATAGCAATGGGGACCATCTTGACGGTCCACTGGTACCACGTTTTGTACGTTAGGTCGCCTGTATTGTTCGGCAAATTTGTCGAGATCACTCTACTTGGAAATGCCGGAGGTGAGAGCTAGTGTGAAGTTCAGCATGCCATGAGATAGTCAAATCGTTTTTTATATGCAGGGCCTGATCTTGACCCGAGTGACGAAGTGAAAAAGCACTGGTGGACGAGGCTAAGGGAATATTCCTTGCAAGATTTGGTAGCAACGAGTTTCCCCTGTTTGTTTGTGGGTTGTCCTGCATTCATTGTGGCTACATATGTGTACGATCCGTCCATGAGGTTTCTTCTGTACGCCGCTCTACCGTCTCACCTTCAGAATTGGGCTACATACGGACTATGCCTACTCGAAGAAATTCGGTTTCTTGCAGTTGCGCTTACCATTGGTGGGCCGATATTTCAGCTTCATGTCATTTCCTTTGACCTTGTCTGTCACAAGCTTCACCTGTCGATGAGGGCGATTAAAAAGTAAGGTAGCTTTATTGTTAGTATTTCTTTCTCAACCGTGCTTTACTAACTGCCAATTTTTTTTGAAATCATTTGAAGCGAAAGACAGAGTGTGAGAACTGTCCACAGATTCTTTCGCTGCCTCCAGCTCTACGTGTCCGTCTTCAACAGCATTAACAGCTACCTGATATTCACGTGGAAGTTGGTTTGCATCTCAATGTGCATAATCAGTGGCTACGCGGGGATCGCCCACTTTTGCGAGCATCCAGTCTTTGGAATCATGTACTGCACCGTTCTATTTGATTGCATACTCTTCTACTCAGTCATCTACGAGAATGCTTTCATGGTCCCTCAGCTGTTCGACCAAACGGTCGGCTGTGCTAAGCTGCTGATTCGTGGTAAGCGGACTGGCCTTTTTGGCAAGCAAGTGCTGTCCATACCACCCACTGGAGTCAAGGTCGGACATTTTCATAGAATGGAACGGGAATCAAATTTAATATTCATGAATTACGTCGTGGCCAACATTGTCAACATGCTGGTTGCTTATGGTTGAGACAAAGTCAAAACAATTTTCAAACATACTTAATTGACTTAAAAAAGAACCAATTGGAAACTGCATTATTGCTGACAAGCTGTGGAAATACTACGTGTGAATTAGCATAGTTTATCGTTGTCTAAGCATCAGCTGCATTTAGGCATTCCTGTATTGTATCAATTTTAGTAACTGAATAGTAACTTTGTTTCCACGAAACCATAGCCGAGTCTGCAGCAGAATCTTCTTTATTCAATTTTGACACGGTCGAATCTCGCTGATGTTAACAGTACGAACAACAAACACCGATCAATCTCTCACACAATGAGAATGACATTTGCCTTCCTAACTTAACTACTGACAGTATCACTTTAATGCCAAATTGATGCCTAGCACAGGGCTATATCCTAACTAAGAGACATCTACACAATATACAAGCCCTTCAAGACGTTCTATACAATAACTCACTTACAGCATTACGTGATTTACCTGTACAACACCTTCAAATAATTTGGAATGCAGTACATCGTTCAATCAACTGTCAAGATTTCGTCAGTTGGCAGTATTTCGGCCGTATCGGATCCATCAACAGCAGGAACAAAAACTAAATCCGAACTATCCTCGAAGCCAGTAGTGCTTTTTGAAGGTGTCTCATTTAAAGGACCCTTTCTTATCTAAGCACCAAAGGTTTATACTATTAATTTAGCTCCGTTACATCAATGTGGGTTAGATGTCTCACCTGTTGAATTCTGTTATGTTGTTCATCAAACTTGAGTTGGCGTGGTGACGTAGGAGGGGCTGTCACAGCTCTGGTAAAAGTCTGCTCATGCATTTCCTTATTCACCTTTTCAATAAAAATTCAACTTCAAATTAATGCCGAATTCGTAGGCTAAAAGTCACATAAAAACTTTCACTCACCCCCCGCATAGTGCAGCACGTATAACATTCAAAATAACCCAACAAAGGGATCGTACACGTGAACATTTCAAATTGTTCGTCAAAGTTGGTATTCCAGCCTGGCTTGGCACTCGAATTCAAACACACTTCTAGCTTAAAAAGTTGATGAGCGCTGGAATGAGCTTGAATCAATACTTTGTTATTATCGATGCATAAGTTGATTTGTGAAGGACTTTTGCAACCTCTTAAATGCACCTCGAGCAAAGCTTTCTTCTTTTCATCATAAGTGATCCAAAACTGCGGCTTGAGCAACTCATATCTTACCCCTTTGGACGGACCTGTTGGTTGGATCCCTTGATAAGCTGCCAAAACGGCTGCTCTTTCCAAAACCGGCACATTTGCAATCAATTCCTGTGTTATAAGCACAAAGTATCATCATGACAGTATAAAAATGCAGAAAAATCTCCAATTAATTGTAGAGAATATTCCCTAAATTTTTTTTAAAAAGACCCAAAAAAAGGAATTCATTCATCTTGCCTTGGACTCGATGAAGGGGTTACTAGATATTGAGCCTTCACAGACAATGCACTGTGGGTTGGATGCAAGAAAACGACAAGTGAGCACTTGTTCCTCTGCTGCGAACCACTTCTTGCGCAAAAGTCGAGCTCCACGTGGGAGCTCATATTCGAGCTTGTAAAGTCGAGAACTGGACATTGCACGCACAAGAACGTGTGTCGTGTTCCATATCAGGACTTTGATCATGTCTTTGCTACATCCAGGAAGTTGAATCCGTAAAGCCACCATTCGGGCCTTGTCGTTATAGTCAATCCAATATTTTGGAACGGTGATGCAATGATAAGATACTGCTGTCTGGAGTGGAACCCCTTCGTCATCAGCTTCACGACCTGCCACAAAAAAGTTGACTTCAGGTTTTATGAGCCAATAAACGGTAGTAATAAGAAACTAGAGTATCTCACGATCAAGAGATTCCGTTTTGCCACAAAGTGCCCACTTTTTAAATGCGGACATGTTTAGCACCAAAAAGTGGAACGTAAGAAGCCGCCAGCTGGTTTTCAAGTCAATTTTTTTTTCAAAACGATTTAAAAAGTGGGAGATATTGGGGCGTCGTAAAATCGATTGCTAACAAGTTTTTCTAGTGAGAGTCACTCACAAACCTGATGACACCGAGAGCAACACTGATGTCAAGATAGAAGAGATTGTTACTTTATATACTTTCCGTCTTTTTTGATCCTGAACGCGAGCAGTTATTTATGGAGGATTGCAAATTCATCACATCCGGCGACTAAAAGAGGATGCTTGCCAATGTCAAGGCTGGTGTGAATGTTGAAGCGACGAGATGATTAAAAATCACTCAAAGTCAAAATGGGATAACAGGAAATCAGCATAATGTGATGTTAGAATTGATTTTAGCACCCTAAACTTTCTCAAGCCGTCCTTTGGTAAGAAAGTAGAAAAGGATGGCTGAAATTAAATGTTCCCTGGGTTAGTTTTGACAGTAATGAAACATCTGTCTTCCTATTTGAACTCCCGGAAACTTGCCCTAATTTTTGTTGCCAAAACATCTTTAACTGTAAACAGGACATGTGCGTCCAAATACTATTAACTTCAAATTAAAAATCAATGCTTCTTACCTACTGAGAGGGTAAGCGATTTGCTATACAATATGAAAGCAAAGGCGAAGGGAGAAAGTGCCATTGATTTCTGAAGTGAAACTTCTTTATTTATGAGTTAGTAGAGCAAACGAAATCTACGATTGTCCTAATATCAGTATGTATTGATCAACTCCAAATCACTTCAGTTCATTTTCATCAGATTGACAATTTTCAAAATGGTTGCACCTCAATCGAGTTTAATAGCTCCATCCAAGCATCTATAATCTTGTCATGGGTCCGTCTTATTATGCTGGGCCAAGGGGTGCTGTTAGAAAAACTAAAGTTCCTCAGAATAGCCTTATTCATACTGTCCCTTCCCTCTCAATTCATTCAAAGATCACGTGACTTTCCGTATCACTTCCTCTTTCCGCGCATTCTTACTTTGCTTTTGGCGAGAAAATTCGCGCAAGGTTCCATTTCATTTTCCTCTTCCTTTCCTCTTCACTTACTAGCGGTTCAGTGTTGTCTAGTATGACCGATTTGATAGTTCTAGTATTTGGTAGTAATTTGGTAGTTTCTAGTAGCTAGTACTCACTAGTGTTCTGCGTCCAATAAGGTAGTTAAGTATTAGGTAGTATTTCAAGCCCGTAAAAATTGATAGTATAGTTAGTATTAATACCTCTAGTAGTTTGCTAGCATTAGTTCTAGTTCGTATCGACCTTGCAATACTACCTATGCTAGTAACAAGTAGTATCCCCGCCAATGTTAACAATTTATGTCCCTTGGGGACGGAGGCAGCCATTTTGCGCACGTGGCACACTTAAGTAGCTGAGAGGCAAGATATGTGCGAGGGAAATATTAATATCAGTGCTCATTATAATTATTGCCGACATCTATACTAATATGGCGTAGGTACCATTGCTGCTCCATATAAAGATTATGATCAAGTATTTGGAATTCTTAAGTGGCTTTTAGTGGAAAATCAGTCAGCTTGAATAATAGGATTAAGATTATAATATCCTCGTCCTACAGTTAGGACTCCATGTTGTTGTCGAAGGGCGTTAGTTGATGTTTATTATGGTGCAACATGGATGAACTTATCATATCAGTTCATAGACCAATACCAATGTAAGATGAACCCGGAGAGAAACCTTTTGCTGCTCCATAAAAATAACGACAAATTCGATGGACTGTCTAAAAGTAGCTTTTTAGGGAAAACTCATTAAGAGGCATTGCGGTCATTAAGTTGGTTATGAGGAAACATCGAAGAGGTAGAGTGATTGTGATGTAAGTAATTATAAGTCGCCGTTGATTTTTGCAACAAATTATAGATTTGCCCAGCAGGTAGATACGAATGGCCTTGTTGAATTGCGGTCGTTTTTACTTGCATTTACAAGAATTTAACAATCATGGACTAGTTATCGTCTAATCAGTTTGAATGAATTGGTTTGTTGATCGATTTGGGCTTAGCCCCTTCAACCAGCATTTACGATTTGCATGTTGCACCTATATAAGGTTACTTTAACAGTAGTAAGTTATGACTTTTTTTTAACAATTCGCTTAAAAACGAATTTCATTATTGGTTAATTTTCGAGTGGGGATGGCACGTCGTAATTATTTTTAACAGACTTAAATTTTAATGATGGCTTGCTTAGCTTAGATCTAAGATACATAGAGACACACTGTATTATTTTTCACTGTGTAGC